>VWZF01013054.1:413694-561719 GCA_013396755.1 Sclerurus mexicanus
GATATCATGAGTTGGAAGGACCCATTGGGATTGTAGAGTCCGGCTGGTGGCTCTGTGTGGGACACCCCAAGAGTCACACCATGTGCCTGAGAGCATTGGCTGAATGCTGCTTGAGCTCAGACAGGCTTGGTGCTGTGACCGCTTCCCATGGGAGCCTGTTTGAGTGCCCAGCCACCTTTCAGGGTGAAAAGCCTTTTCCTGATACGTGCCTGGGAGTGTAATACTTCATCCCATTCAATTCAGTTATTTTGTTGGGGTTTTTTTAAACCCCAGTCTGCTTAAACTCACTAATTTGTCCATACTTTCAAAATCCTTTGTTTTGGTCAGCCTCAAGGAGGAAAAAAGACCAGAGAAGGAATGCTGCTGGGGCTCAGTAATTCTGAAGGCAGCTATAGCTGGTCTGAATTTTGAGGCACAGCTCTCTTACTCATTCCTGCAGAACCAAGAGTTTTCTGTTACACTTTTGCCAATTAATCCTATAGAGGTTTTGGGACATGCTGGATGTTCTTCCATGGTTGTAACATTAGCTAAGTCTGCTGTTAGCTCTAATCCCTTCATAAATGTTCACAAGAACTTTCATGTTTCTCAATGTCTGGAGTGGGTAAGATATTTTGTTTGGAAAGCCATTCTATTTTACTCTGATCTCACTGACTCACCATGGCTAAAGCAGGGGGAAAAATTCAGCTAGTACTTGCTGAGAATTTTGAAAAGAATCCCTGTTCATACATAGGCAGGTGCTTGTAGTTAGACAGCCGTGACATCTTTGGATGTCTGGTGAACCACCATATCACTTGTGAATGAGGAAGTACCATCTGGTCCATCTGCATCCCAAAAAAAAGTGTTTATATAACATCACATGCTGTTTGGGGAAGGTATGGTCTTACCATTATCAAGGTTGAAGCAGATCCTGGCTTCTTCCAAGTAAGGGGTGTCACTCTTAGACCGGAGTCTTCTGATGGGCCTCCGGTCTATGTCATCCTCAGAAGTTGCTGTCACCAGGGTGGGCACAGTGAGAAGAGTTGCCCGACGAGCTGGTAAGAAAGTACAAATGAAGAGGACAATAGCAGGAGAAATGGAAAGGGGGAGAAAAAGAAAAAAAAAAAGAGAAGAAAAGAGAAAGAAAATCATTCGATGGAAGGGAAGATCTGTAGCAGTTAGCAAAATAGGCTGTTTGCTGTGAGGGCCTTGCCTCACATGCTGCAGAATTTAAGGGCTGTGCTGAACGATGCCAAGAAAAATTTCTGTCTTGTGTGCCCCAAAGACACAGGTTATAGCTCTGTTGCTGCCACAGACTGCCTATTCAAAGTTCCTAGTTTTGCAGCTTAAATCACTCTTTTCTCAACTTCTCAATAGCTGCAATCTCCCCTTTTCTGAAAGCTCTTCTTGAGGCTGTGATGCCTGAGCAGTGGAAGTATTTAAGGGGCTGCTTAATTTGCAGAAATCAGTGGAAGCTGTGCTTGGAACACTTGCCATGATGCCTACAGTGACTGTTCCAAAACTCAGTTTCTTGTTGTCTTGACTTCGACACTCTAAATAAACAGCTACTTTTTGCTCTTGATCACTTTGTGTCTTATTTTCTTAGTTACGAAATGGAGAGAATCATCATTTTCTTTCAGTAGGAATTTTGAGAAGATATAAACCATTAATATTGTGAAGCGTTCATATACTTTAGTGAAGCACCGATGGAAAGCTCATGAGAAAATTAAGATTCCCATTTTCTGAACAGGGTTTGAATGGCTTGGGGCCATGCATTCAAGGAGGAGAAGGCAAAATATTTAATATTGGCTCATTAAGTGAGCACTGCCCACTCCATGCACTGTTGAAGCAAATGGTAGGATAGTAAAAAATGACTGTGTCATCATGCAATTAGAAGCTGTACTATAATACATATGTATAAGGAGACTGAATTAACGTTGCAGAGGCAACCTTCATTTTGGCATTGCCTAGGTGTTCAGCACTGGACATACAGCCTTGATAATGTCCCTTTAATGTAGGTGTTTTTTATGTGAAATGTAATTATGAGTGGCTGTTGAATGCTTTGGGCACTGAGCCTATAAATTACAAATCACAAACAGAAGAGCCTCTATAAATATATCCGCCTCAACTCCCTCTCCGAGTAGATAAAGATTATCACAAATGCTAGATGGGATCTGGCTGATCACTGAAAGCATGACCACCATGCACAAGTACTTTCTCAGTGTATTTCTTTCCCCTGCACCTCATATATAACTGGAAAGAGAATTTCAGCTGGAAAGAAAATTTCAGGTGGAAGGAGAATTTCAGCTGGAAGGCTCTTCCATACCCTTAGTGCAGGACTATTAATATTAACTTTCATGTGTGACCCTGTAAGAGCCAAGGAGCCTAAACTCTGCATGGTTTCTTGCTACTTGAACATTATCTGGCATAACAGTCTTTATTTTAGGGCTTTTGTAAAGTGCCACACTTTAAAAAACTAAAAACGAACTGCACTTTCCCACTGGAATTGGAGAGCATGACTGATGGTGACTAAGAGCATATTCTGCAACCTACTAACTGCGATTCTTTCTTTTAAAAGTTTCTTGAGTTTCAAATAAAACCTGTCAATCAGAAGCCTTCAGATGCTTAAAACCTGACTTAGGTGTTAGGTATGATAGCACATAATTACCATGAGTTAACAAAAGCTGTCACACTCTATTTTTCAATTTGCAGCATTATGTAGTTTACTAAACAAGTAAATCTGCACCACTGAAGGCAGTGCTTATTTCTGGTCTAACTTCCTTGTTTTCTGTTTTGAAATATATTTCTTTCAAGTTTTTGCTCATTTCTAACCTAGCATTTGAATTTGAAGTAAATGTAAAGGGCAAGAGTTGAAACTGATTTAATGGGGTCAACTATTTAGATTAAGCTAAAGTAAACACTGTAACTAGGCTGTAAACCATTACTCCCTTGTAATAAGGAAATACAGTAATGAAGAGAAAAGAGAATGGAAAATTTCTGCTATGGAATATTTTGTGTACTGCATCATCAAACTTACACTTGAGGAAGGTGTATCCGTATACAAAGTCAGCATTGTAAAAATCATCTCATAAAGCAATGATGGAAATGATTTGTCTTTTAAGACTGGCACGATCTAGCTGTAGTTAAAGTCAGTGAACAAGCTTCCATGCATTTCAGGGCTAGCTGGGTCACAGTACAGGAATCTATCTGATAAAAAACCCAACACCAAATTGCATACGCATTTATAGTAAACAGAGAATAAGAGAAGGCTTTTCTATATAATTGTTTATAAATCATTTTTACCTTTTGGGTCAAAATATTGGGATCTGGCTTGTATTCATTTTGACTAGAGGTAGGAGGATGCTAGAAAATGTTTCTTGGAGTAATCATTATGTATTTCTTTGACAACTGTGATTATCTCCCGTTTGTGTATAGTACCAAAAGGAGTTTTCAAGAATGACTGGATATTCCAGGTAAACATTGAAAAAATGTCAGAGTAAGCTAATAATTATTAAAACATTTTGCAATAAAAACCTAAGATCAGTTCTTACGCAGGCACAGAACTGGAAAGTATAGCTGATCACATGCTGATACCTATAGACTAACACTAAATGTTTATGCCTGCCATGAACGTACACACTCTTGTCCTGACCATAATCCATAGCAGTCCTTGTTTTGAGAGTGACTTGCCATACAGTTTTTAGTAAACCTGTCAATATTTGCCCAATATGACCATGGGGGCCATCATAGATAATCCACCAGTATCTCTTGCTTCGTTTGTTCTCCTTGAACCAGCTCAATCCCTGGGGCACATTTTTAGGTGAGAAATTTTCAGGAAAATTAGGAAGTATGCTCTTGAAGGTCTTGGAGCAATGGAGTGACGTTACAATACACATGAAGGGGCCCACTTATGTTGGATTTGAGACCAGTGTCCAAACCCTCATTTTAAGCAGCCACTGTAAGAGCAGATGGAAGGCAAACCAGCCATTCTGTCAAATTCTTTCATTCTCTTTGCATCATTCCTCATAAGTTTATACCACAATTGGCACATTGTGGCAACGTCCTGCCTGGTATTTGTTAGAAAGGGAAAAAATTGCTTGTGGAGGGAAAAATGCATAAAAATATAAACGCTGTAATGTACGGCATATGACACCTTAGAAGTGATTGTAAATAGTCTCCCATTTGTCTCAAAATATTGTATGTTACTGAAGTATGTGTTTGGGAGAAGGGAATGTAAAATATGTAAATTTGTATATTGCATGTTCAGAGGCATTTTGAACATATAATTTCAATCTATTTAGTTAAATCTGCAGCTGGTCCAATTTTTGGACACTGTTTGAAATTACTGAAAGCTTGGGAGGTGGTTTGCAAAGAATTTTTGATGGCTTCCATTTTTTCCATTAAAATACTTTTCCACATATTTTAATAAAAATATTAGTAATAATTTTTGTTGGCCAAGAACTATATGTTTTGAAGAGTTATAATATTGACTCTTTTTTTGAGAGTATTTATTGATTTTTAAGAGTGTTGTTTAGAACAGTTATGGACATTTTGAATTGGAAAAATTTTAGAAGTGAAATGGCATTTTCTTAAAAAATAACCGGAGAAAGCATGAAATATTCATCTAGATTTTCCCACCCAGTTTTATCAATCAGGTTTATTAAATTTTTTTTTAAATATCTCATTGGTGACATGGGTACCATGATCATTTTTGACCCAGTAGGGTCAATAGAAACCGTAATTTGCATAGTAGATTTTGACCTTGAAATGGCAAAAACTTTTGAAACGTCATGATTTTAATCTCCGTAGAAGCAAAGTGCTAAAATGTTTCTTCTTGGAGCTGTCTGGACATAGATTCCTTGGAAAGGGTATGTTTCTGACACATATAATCATAAGCAACTTCAAATGACATTGAAATAGCCATAAGGGGATGCTGTTTTACATCAGAAATCTTCAAGGATTTTTTGAGGAAAACCTAGCTTCTCAGGGCAAATTTTGAACAGCTTTGAGGAATACCTATGAAAATACTTGAATTGCAGTGCTGCTGTAATAGCATTCTTCTTTCTGGCTGCTTTTTTCATCAGAGAAACACATGAGCTTCTTACTCAGTTCTCCTTCATGCTTTGGTGGAGAGGGCTCACTATGGTGTCATATAGATAATGCATGCAGAAATGCATTTTTTGCTAAATGAAAACATGAGTTCAGGTACCTTGTGATGCATCTAGCACATGATATTCCATCTGAGCTAAAAAACCCCCATATATATTAGAATTTGAATATTCTTCCTTAAAGACAGACCAGGCAATGGGTCCAACTGGATGTTTACCAGGAAAAAAATCTTTTGGTCTGATTTAATGCCAGTTCACTTTATCAGTTGCATTTAAAGCAAGACAAAAGGACAACGTTTGAAGGATTAGATTTGGGAAATGGAGTATGACTGGCAGGAAAGCCAGAGAGAGAACATGTGGAGAGGACATAAATTGTCATTTATGAAGAATGATTTATGGGCTTGCGTCTTCCAGATAAACACAGAAGCACATGCATATGGATTTCTCCATGGCTCTAAAGCATGAAATACTTTTTGATGGGCATTAGTAATCTGAAAGAAAGCACTTAGAGACATCATAGCCAAGACCAGGGCTGAGGGTTGCAAACAATGGTACCCGTCCAAAAGGACACCCACATTTAGCACATGCTCATTCCACTGGATGGTGGTATTTGGGTAAGAGAATGCACAATATTCCTAACTAACATTTTTTGTACATTTTAGGCAAAACATGCCTGTTCCTCTACCATTGTGTCCAAAGGCATAGTCTGTTCTGAAATTCTCAATAAGGGGGATATGCCAGAAGAGATGGTGGAAAGGGGACCTTAAAAAGTTTGAAAAGGATTAGGAAAAGGTTAATTTTGATCAGTTACTTAATGGGATTTAAATGGGGGGAATTTTATTGGGAATGCACATTTGCTGTTACTAATTTTCCTGATATTGATGTTATTAATCTGTGAAGCAGTGACATCACAAAAATATCATAACTTTGAAAATATGTTAATATATAGGATGGATTAATCATAAAATTTTGATGGATGGGGGAACATCTGCAGCGAAATCATTCTGAATTAGGATCTGGGGATACCGCACCAATACATTTTTATAAAATATTGGACTTTATTTAATACGCAAAAGCAGAAGAGAAGTAGCACTGAGAAGTCAGCAGTGATTAAAGTTAAACATCTAGAATGAATCAGCACTGTCTGAATTAAAATAAATGAGCAAAAATGAAGCACAGTGAAATAAATATATTGTGGAGACAGAGAGTGACAGGAAAATATGAAATTAAAACTATTCTTGGGAGTATTTTATTAAACCTGCAAAACTGATTAAGACAAATGATTTCCTGGAATCCTTTGAGCAATCATCTCCTATATGTCTATACAATCTTCTCCATCTATTACCATTGACCATATGTACTATATTTTTTCTACTTTACATTTTTTATTCATTCCTTACATTCACCAAGCAAATTGCAGGGATGTTGCAACCAGTAAAAGCACACCTAATGTAAGTGGATCTTTAACTTATTTATAGATACAAAAGATAGTTTAAGATAAGCCTTCAAGAGAGTTTTGTTCAGTTATTTAAATATGTACAGTGTATCTTGCCAAATGGCCTGGCAAACAACCTGGAGGTATGTAGGAGCATTTTGAAAATAATTAATGGAGTTAATTTTAAGCTGGTGTGCCCTGCTGATGTGAAGGGATGCAAGACTGGAAAAGTGGACACACAGCTCCCCAGGAAATTAGAAATGATTTTATCCCTGAGTCAGAAGTCACACGAGAGTTGAACCCAGGCTCCCAGCAGGGACTGTGGTGCAAAGGTGGACGTCTGCAGCCCAGAAGGGCATCCTGACAACACAATGTCCAGCCCATGAGGTTGTGGTGTGGGGTTGCTACAGGCACCAAGAGAGGGGGTGGGTTTTAGGACCCCTTCCGTTGGATTCATGGCTGCAGGAAGGTGCTCCACATGTCTGTGATGGGAAACTCTCCCTTTGTGGTGGAACATAAAGTCTTCCCTCATAATGTACCGGGCAGAAGTCATTCTGCTCTCTTATAGTCCATCCAGGGGCTTCTTGTACACAATGGGAGCGAGGGGTTCTTAATCTCTTAACCCTGATCAAGCCTAGATGAGAGTTGGGTGCCAACAGCTGGGGTGCTGTATGTGCTCCCTGCACACAGTTTAGTTGCTCAAGGCAGACTGTCTGGCACAGTACAGCTGTGTGAGTGGCTTGAGCAGCCCTGATCAGCTTTGGAGCTTCTTGAGAAAGCACCAAGACCCCTCAGCAGCTGCTTCCTCCTTGCTTTTGGAGATACTCTTATGCTGAGGCCATTGCCCATTTACTGAGTCAGTGTGCCTGTGGCGGGGTACGTTCCTCACTGATCCACATTCCTGTCCTGCTTAGTCTCATACCATCCTCATCACCATGGACTTGTCTGATGATATGGATTCCTGGCTGAACCTGGTGACTGTCACCAAATCTGCCCAGCCTGAGCAGTGCTTTACCTCTCATGGGTGAGGCTGCTCCCTCTGCCTGTTTTGCAGGCTTTGGGCTTACTCTCCCTTATGGACCAGCTCACTTCTGCTGCTCCTCAGTGCCTGCCTGCTCAGCTGTGCCAAATACAAGGTCTTTCTTTGCATGCGCCAAAGCCTAACTTTCAAGTAGAACTTCAAGATCAAAGCTGATGTCTCTCCAAAGTAGGCTGCAGCCGGGGGATCTGCACATTCACAGATCTGGATTGCAGCTTGACCTTTTTGAAGGAAGTCACTCCCTTTTTTGAATTGGGTCCTATCTGGCCTGTCAACACGTGATTCCTCAATGCAAATGCCATCAGCACAGGCATCTTTCACTCAAGTTCACCGTCTAGGCTTTCATAATCAGTGGAGAGACAAGATTTATATTAACTCAAGGAAGATTTGTAAGGTGAACCCTGCTCTTAAAATGACTGTATCTCTCCACTGATCCATGCCAAGCTAGTCAGAACTTAGATGGAAATGTCTTCACTGAGGACACCTATGGGATAAGTGAGCTGAATCCTATTCCAGGCCTCATTATATAATTTCAGCCCTTGCAGCAGAAAGCCATGATAGATTTGTATTCTTAATACATTTGCAGCCAAGAGTAACCAGTATCATCCACATGCTTCAAAAGGAGCAGCCTTTTTTGAAAATTAAAGCCTGGCTTCGTGCTTACATTTCGGATTCAGGCTTTCCTAGGGCAAGGGGCTGGATCCAGGGATCACAGTCCTTTCTGTCCTGTTTCTGATTTGCAGATGCGTCACCAGGCATTACGCACTTGGCAAGGACACCCCACGAGCTCCTAGATTCCAGCATACGGCTACAGAAGAGACAGTTAGGGAGGGCTGCAGAGCTTAGGATATTTCTGGCTTGTATTTAAAGACTAGAGCCAGCTGGCTTCATTTACCAAGTCTTCTAAATCTAGCTAATCCTACTGCCAGATCCAGCTTTTGTGACTTTTCCATCCCTCCTGCTTCACTTTCCTTGGAGGAAACAGGGAACAGCTGTTTGAACAGCAGATACAGCCGGCATGGCCAAACATTCTCTGCTCTGCGCTCAGCCCATCAAAGTGAGGTGATGGCTGCTCCTGCAGAGGAGAGGATGGAAGAGGTGGCAGCTGATAAGGTAACACCTCTCTCCTCCTACCCTACAACGGCAAAGGCAGTTCTGCAGCTTTCTGCAGGAGTAGGGACAAGGTGTGGGTGTTAGTGCAGGCAGCAAGGGATAGAGAACCACTTGGTTAGTTGCTGGAGGACAAAGCCCTGTTTCAGTCTGTTTGCTGAGGTCAGAGTACCCTGCATTCAACTCCACAAGACTCGAGGTCAGCTGGGATTTGATACCATCATCTGTCAGTGCCATCAGAGCTCTTTGAGTTCCTTCCCAAAATTTTGCAGTCCTATTCCTTCTTTTCTCTTCCACCCACAAAGAGTGGGTACAGATAAGAATGAGTTCTTTACAGCTGCTATTTGTGACATTGTCATGTCATGAATGCGAAAACACTGGAGCTTTTTTCTTGGTCTGAAAAATTAAAAGGCAGAAATCTTCAAATCTCACAGAAGGAGTTAAGTGGGTCATAAACCTCCATTCTGCAGTTTGTAAACAGAGCACTTTGTAATGCAACAACTAATAATATAAGTAATAATAATACATATAATGTGTTTGGATGTTGATTCTAATGTGGACTTCTTGTGCTCAATTCTGTCATAATGTTTTAATGCATACAGAGTGTTTGATAGTGTGATTTGCTAATAGCATCATGTTATTATATTAACATCAAATAGTTGTGATCCCATTAGATAGATCTGGTGATGCTTTCTTGCAGACCTTTTATTCAGTTCCACACTAGCTACTTGAGCTATGCTATTTATGGTGGATGAGTGTCTCACATTCAGTGTATTTTTGGGAGGGGTTCACAAAGTTAAAGCTAACACATTTAGCCTGTTTCTCGGGAAGTGGATAAGGAAAGAAATACATTATTTTTGCCCATGTTTGGTAAATTGTGTCATTACCTCATCTAGAAATGCCTGTCCTTTAGAAGACAGCCTTAAAATTTGGCATAAGGTACAAGGACAGCAGGAGTTACCAGAGTTGTACAGGCAGCATCAATGCACACTCGATAGGGTTGAGTTCCTTGTTCTGTACAGGGGGTAAAATAGCTGAGAGGAAGGGGATATTACCAGCAAGAAGTTTGTGGCTAAGGATGGTGATAAAGACATTTGGTTCAGGAAACCTTGATGATGAAATTCTTCCAGAAACTTATCGCTTGGTCTGCTGAAGCCATCTCTGTCACTTCAGAGGGGCTCAGTGAAAGCCTCCTGAAGCTTCTCTCTACACAGGCCACATTTTGTCTCTCACACCTTATTTTTCCCCTCAAGCACCTCTCCCGTTGCCAGGGGGCTGCTGTGTTGCAGCATTTGGGAATGTAGAGCAGAAGTGTCATCACTTCTGTGCTTGGAGCGATTTCCCTGCCGGCACCCAGTGGGTTGGAAAGCAGCTGACCTTAAGCACAGGGAGATGAAGAGAGGGGAGATTACTAGAGTTTAGGGAAGAGGTCTTACATGCATGTGAGGTAAGAGATGTGAAGGACAGGAGCTGGGGAAAGTGCAGTAAAAGGAGCAAAGAGAAGGGTGAAAAGTGCCTAAGTGCAGCATGGCTTTTCTATCAATGTACTGTTTCCAGCTGTGGAGGTAATTAGGGTTTGGGACACTTATTGTGCACAGTGAAAGCATATCATTGGTGATTTTCATAAAATATCCACGAGTAGGGGGACAAAAAAAAATCTCCAAGTCTCGGTGCTGGTTCCTATTTGTTTTGGCTGAGGGATAGAAGTCCACATGACTACAGGTCAGCTCCTTGCTGATGACTTTTGTATCGAGGAACACAGTTCTGCAAAATGGATTTTTTGCCTTCTTTTGCATTTGATAAAAGGAAAATAATTACATTAAAAGAAAGAATCAACCAGATGCTAAAGTTGCAATTTCAGTCGTACATCTAACTGATCAGTGCACTCATTTCTGTAATTGCTAGTGATATAGTTTCTTCAGGTATGGGTAAGATAATGGTTTTTTCCCTTGCCTGCTTGGAAATAGTTACAGTGAAGGTTGCCTGCACAATCCTTACTAGTCACCTTGTGCACATGACTGTAATAGACTTTCATTGCATGAATACATATTTCTTCTTCCACAGTTGCCTCTGTACATTGCAGTGCACAGGGATGCTGTTGATAATTTGCTATAACTTATAAAGCAGTAAGTTGTAGATTCCTGAATGTTAGGTTCTGTAGAATAGAAATGGTTTGTTCTCATCCAGATATCATAGAATGGTTAAGGTTGGAAGGGACCACAGGAGGTCATTGAAGATTTCATTATTACTTCTGTAGCAATGCCCAGGTGTCTGTTGCATTTTAGAGGTGGGTAAAAAGCCATCAAAATCAGTCATTGCCCTCAGCCAATTTTTCCCTGATTTTGAGGTGCATAGTATTTGCTTCTGTTGTTCAATGCAGGAGGCTGTGCTGTGACAAAACAGGTTTTCTGCAACTGGTACAGATTAAAATGTGTCACAACTGGGGGAGCAGCTAGGCAATGGAGCATGTGTTAGGCAGCAGCATCTCAGCTGGGCCAAAGGTTAAAGGTGGCACTGACCCCATGTATCCTGCAATGGTGGCATCCCCTGGGTGGTTTAGGTCTTGCTCTGGGAGAATGGCCTCCAGAGGGAAGGCTGTACTCTGTTGGCCAGACTTTGAATTTGATTAGAAACTGATGAAATCAATGGTGAACGAAAGATGCATCCTGTTTTCAGAAAACAGGCAGGATGTAAAACAAAAAACGGCTGTTAGCACTCCTTGGCTCTTACAGGCTTCTCCAATCTAATATGGTGTTTAAAGTTTAAGGAACAAAAAAACCCTTCTCTCTGAAACTGCAAGTTTACTCCAAAAATAGAGCTGGTGAGAAAAATGTGAACTGAATTTACTGAAAATATCATCTATGTCGTGAGCAAGTCTCAGCTACATTAAAGCAGCAAGGCTTGGCTACTCTCCCCCTCTTTCCCCCTGCTGCTGCTCTGTGGGGCCAGCCTTTCACAGAGGATGGTGCAGACCAGGGAGAGTCTGCTGGGGGGGGACCACCCCAGGGCTTTCCCAATCCAGTTTTTCTTGCAGCACTGAATAACACACCTTATGGTCCTGACAGCCCTGAGAAGCAAGGAGGAAGGGGAAGGACACCAGAGGGCCATTGCTGTCCCCTCTGCTGTGTCTGTTTGGGTTCTGCAACACCAGCGCCTGGATCTTGGCCGGTCTTTTCGCTCCATCTGCACAGCCAACAGCTCTCACAGCTTTTCCTTGTCCTCTGAGAAGGCACATAAACCCTACCATTACTCTTCTTGTAATCCCTTTAAAACCCCATGAGTTTTGAAGACCTTTCTCTGTGCCCTCTCAACACTTAAGTAGGTCAGTGACTGGCCCTCATCTGACCCTATACATTTCAACTGTACAGTTAAAATAGTCATTTTCTGAGTCAGTGCCAGAGTTTCTTACCTTGGGCTCCTTGACTGTAAAACAGTCTGTGAGCAGACTCGACGTCCAAAAAGTAGTCCATTTTGAAGGAACTTTGTGTACAATACTCCGGAATGGATGATCAGTCAGATTCCTAGGAAAGATTACAGAGATGTCAGACAGAAAAAAGCTGGTGACTTTCTTTGTAGAAAGAATTGTGTAGGCTTCATTTGGCATATTAGGGTCAAAGTATTTTCAAGTCACTATTCATAGAACTTCATCCTTTTCTATTTTAGGATGTTTGATTCAAATCCTTGTCTAAAGACAAAAACAAAAGTCCTACTGCAGTATTAGCAAGACCCCTAATACCTTCCTAGCACAATAACCTGTATTCTAGCCACAGTCTCCATTTCTCAAGACACATACTTGGATTCATCTGCCTGTTACATTTACTGTTAAAAAAAAGATCAGAAGAGGGACAGGGACCTCCTTTAGCCAGATTCACTGCCAGCACCTCTGAGTAGGCACTACTATAACAGACTACATTAAAGATAGCATTTGTGCCACTTATGCCAAAACACTGCACTAGAAAGAAAGACACAATATTCTGGATACTTCACCTAAATGACCAGAAGCCAACCTTGCCTTCCCTCTCAACTCTTGCTGACCAGGGGCAGCAACGGAACATTCCACCATCAGTTTTAAAAGTTGTGTTAAGAATAATCATTAAGAAACGGTAGGCTACTCCTAGTACTGTTTCGTAGCTAAGGTTTGTATTTTTGGCATTATTCGGAGCCTCAGATCTGTCTAGATCCTAGATTACAACCATCCAAGATGTACAGTAAACGAGGCTTGCCTTTGCCAGGCAGAGTTCCTGGAATGATGCACATTATTATGACCCTTCTCCAGCTTTATTGCAACCTTCTGTATTTTATATACTCTGAACAACTCACAGAGAAAAACACACAGTCCGGTTCTCTCACCCACACCTCAGTTCACCACGGCATATAATCATAAGCATACAAACAACTCGGAACAATGTCTATTTTGAGACAGACAGACAAAAATACCTCTAGTCCTCTTCCGTGCAAACCAACAGAAAGGTTTGGAGCAGGGAGTCTGACTCTTGCTTCAAGCAATTCCTTTAATTACGCTGGAAAAATTAGGAAACCAGGTTTCCAAAGCCTTCCCTTTTTCCTTTGGTTCAGTTTTCATCATCAACATGCAGTCCTTTCTAAAATTCGGAAGTCTGTCCTGATGAGGAAACTTTTAAATTCCTGAGTAATTCACTTTACTGTAGCACTCCCAAACCAGAAATGATACTTACTGCAGAGTATCAAGAGCTGCCTGGCAGTGGTGTAAGCTCCAGGAGTTTCAGGGAGGGTTTCGTTGATCTTACTAAATGTCCCCAGTGTAAGCAAACAATTTTGATTGTTTGATTGGAACTCTGATGAATAATGCATAACGTCAACTGGACTTCCTTTATCAGATAAAAATGGCCAGGAGATGTTGTTACTTAGCAACAGGAGGTGACACTACGTTCATCTCCCCCACTCCCCCTCACCCTTCATACTGAAAAATTAAGCCCCTGGTTTTGATTTGATAAAAACTTTCCCAAGGAAAAAAAAAAAGAAAAAAAAAATCTCCATCAAGTTTCCTTAAGAATTTATTTTTCACTCTGATCTTCCTTGTTGCATCTCATATTCTGAGATATTTTTAATGCTTCATAATGATTAACCGTAACATTGTGTTTTACTAATAATTTGCTTTCAGTAAGTAAAATACCTACTTTCTCCATCATTTACCACAGGGGTAATGAGATTGTTTTGCTATAAATGTAATGCAAATAACATCTTGAGAATAGATTCATTTCTTATCTGGTACTGCTTGTTGGACAAGGCAGACAGAAAAAGCAACATACAAAATGTTCCAGTGATGCTATGAAATATATAGAATATTGAAAAACCTTTCTTATTACAGAATTCCTACTTTAAGTAATTAATTCATTCTTGAAGGAGCTCTAACATCGATATAAGCATTCTCAAGGAATCGTTGCATTTCTGCTTAAAATACAGCCTTTTATAAAATACACAATGTAGCTGTTTTCAGGAAATGCACATTGATAAAAAGCCAAAGCACCGTGGAGGGTTTTAAAAATAAATAAATAAAATCAGATGCAGAAGATAAGTACTTACCAGTGTTACTGACCTCTTTCCATCCTACTGTCATGGAATAAGAGTAAGCAAATGCAACCCAGTCTGTGAGCCAGAATGAACAGCTTCTAATTTTCACTTCAACCTCGAAATCAAGAGTACTGAACAGAGAAAGGTGACGGATCTGCTGTTTTATATTATGATGAAATGAAAGCTCTTAGCACAGATCTGAGTAGAACTGCTTTTTTTTATACTACATTAGCCTGCTAATTTGAGGAAAGTGAAAGGCTTTGTTTTACTGTCTTTTATCTGTTCTCTTTGCTACCCCCACAATTTAATTTGCATTTAAAATTATTCTTATGTCTCCACTGCACTCCAAGGTATGGAGCCTTTTCTAATCACGATGAATGTTCAGTGTGGTTTTTTTTTGCAATGCCACTTTTATTCTGAGCCAGAAACATGGTGAGTAATTATAATTGCCAGCTATTTTCTAGAATGAAATACAGAGCGGTTGTCTGATGCGGTTTCTGATTTTTCCTTCATTTAACAGTACATTGCAACAAACTACTCAGTCAAAGCTTCAGTAACAAAATAAATCAAATAGCACAGTGTCATGGCATGATAGCTTAAACATGCATATCCATAGACCGTGAAAGCAGGATATGTTTCTACCAAGAGCTTTTCAATTATGGTTTGTCTTTCCTGAATTTAAAAGTGAGCTCGGATGGTTAATACACTGAAATTAGCACAGCTACCAATTGGTGGCTTCTAGTTCATCTAGTTTAGCATCACTGGAGCTGCACATTGTTTGCAATCCTGATGAAGTCAGGCACTAGGGGCTAACAAGGGCTATGCTATTAAATTTTGTGGGCATCCTTCACAAGAGGATCAGGACCCTGCTTTTTCCAGCAGGTCTTGGAGTAATTCCCCAAAGCCTGATTTTGGAAGTGAATCAGAAATTAAAGAAGGCAGTGATAAAGTGATCCTTTGATAAATTTAAACTCAGAAGTTCTGGGAAGAGAAGTGCTAGGAAGCAATCAGACTTAGTCTTCCCGTTTTCCCAGATATTCTGGTCAAAAGATCAGATATAAATGCCCTCTGAAATCCACTGCCACCAAACGTTACTGGTGCTCAGAACTGTGTGATTTTCTTTTCAATATCAGAAAACTCTGTATCAAGTAGCATAGGGTATTTTATTTTAATGTTGTTTTTTTTTTTTTTTGCTCTTAAGAGGAGACCCAAGAAGATAAATAAACCCTCAGAGTACAGGGTTTTTTTGAGCAGGTTAGAAAGCAAGAATCCCTGTGAGCACATTACTTCATGGCTTCCCACTCTCAAGATTTCTTATATTCTCTTTCAAAGCACCTAGACTGCATCAGAGATAAAGATGAGCCATCTGAGCTCCAGGCAGAGTCTGGTGTGGCTGTTCCTGCACTGGCACCGCACTAAGTATGGTTGGATTGAGTAGGTGTCTCACTGTGCCACCTTAGTGGTGGATCTGGTTTATGCAAACTGTGTCCCTGTTTTCAGAGACGTGACAAACATTTGCATTCCTAAACACAAGTTAAAGCAAAAATCAAACAGCAAGGACGCTGCAAGCTGCTTTCTTTGCATTTTGGAGAGCTGCTAGCACTTTCCTCTTTGCATTTTGAAGAGTTTGTATTTGCCATGGTGACTACTGAACAACAGGTCCCTCCAAGCTGGTCTCTGATAATTATTGGCTCCATTATCTTATGGACCAGGGGCCAGTTGCCTGTTTAGCCCAGCTGAGTTTCTTCAGCAGAAAACCAGAAAAAAAAGGAAGAAAAGCTGGCAACACAGAGATGCAGGAAGAAAAATGGAAGAGAGGAACCTCACTCACTCCAAGGATTCTACTGCTTGTTTGCACACAATATGGAGTATTCTTTTGTTTTTCCTAGGGACACTGGATCTCCCACTCAGGAGGAGACTGAAAAAAATACAGGCTTGCATGGTGAAGAATGTTTTATAGCAGATGTTTTATAGCCTTTGGGGTATCCTTGTGATCCCCTTTGCTCTCACCCTTTCAATCTGCATTGTCGTCTTACACCACGAGTGGCAAATGTAGTCATTGAAATCACCAGCAGCCCCTCTACTGACCATTGCAAGATCATCCATCTTGATACCTTCATCCATCTCAGGGATTTACAGTTCACTTTAGATTATAGTGCAGCAGTTCTGACAGCTGCTAAGAGCTCTCTCTGACAAGGAAGTACTTAGCAACAAGAAAGGTAACAGTGCCTATATATTTGTTTATATGCCTCTGTGGCGTTCATCACCAGGTGGGGAAATCCTTGCCTGCCTGATTAGAAAGCCTTCAGGATGGTAGTATGGGCTCAGATTTGACCTGCAGTCCAGAAAGCTTGACCCACAGAAAGGGAAATCCATTACCTCCAGTTCTAGCCTACGTGTCTAGAAAAATGTGCAGGTGAAACAGATGTATTTTGATTAAAGTACAATCCCCAGATCAGGCTTCATATAGCCTTGAGGCTCACTGTGAACGTTCTGCACAGCTCTTGTGCTAACTCAAGGTGCACTGAGATGTGTCCTCTGGGATGAGCACCTCAGGGGGCAGGACAGGGGACGGTGGCAGCAGCCAGAACCAGAAAGGGGACTCTACCTCTCTGAACACTTGTCTGTGTTCTGGCAAGGCCTGAAGCCAAACTTGCAAAACCTCTGCTATTGACTGGCCCTCTTATCAGCACAGATCCCTGTTTAGGATAACGGGTGCAATGGTTTTGTAATATACACAGATATCTATATAGGACTAGACAGAGATTGAACTCTTTGTGAGCGAGACCAAAATACCAATGAGCAACCTCTGCTAAAGAGATACTTGGAAAAATCCTGTCACGCTGTGGAAAAATCTGAAGCCAAAATTCCTCATCATGAGCTTTAGTAACCTACTGCATCACATTTGACTTTTTTCCCAAATTAAAAAAAGAAAACCAACCAAAAAAAAAAGTCTCAGGAGGAAAGTAATTGAACACTTGGCATTTAGAAGGAGTGAGTGGCCTTCTGGTTCTTCAACAGTCACATACATGTAGGCTTAGGGCTGGGGTTTATTCCCACCCTGAACTCTCTATTGAGAACATAACTGTTACTGTAATGACTCAGAGCCTTGGAAAAAAAGTCTGCTGCTGACAAACACTAATATTAACCTGAAAGAAAGTGGGAGAGAGAATGTAATGTGTGACTGAAGACGTGTAGGCAAGGTGATTATTACAGAGAGTTGTTTCCTGAGGGATACATTCAGAATAAAGGAAGAATATAAAAGTTTAAGCCCCTAAGCCGTGAAGAATGGGGTTTTTTTAATTATAATTATTAGTCTTGTACTTAGATATGTTAAAAAGAGAGGATTGCTAGCAAAATTAGGACACAAATATGTTCTCTGTTTCTTATTTGTAATGCAAGACAGATATTATGATGCACACAGCAAACAGCAAAACACAAAAATATTCAAATTAGGGTTACAGATGCTTTCAAGTAATAGAGTCTAACACTGAGTCTTTCAGAAGTTTTTACAATTTTTGTTCAACTCCATCTTGGGGTCCTGAGGCTGAAACCAAAGGAATTTTAAGCAGGAATTTTAAGAGAGCTGTCTTAGGAATTTTAAAAGAGCTGTCCGGAAGAAAAGGCACTTCCAGTGCCACAGTATTTACTTTTAATACTTCTGCCATAAAAATTATCAATATCCAGAAACGTTGAAGAGAACATAAAGGTAGCTCTGGCTCTTGAAATCAGTGGAAGGTTTGGTCTGTGCTTTCATAGCATCAGGGTCACTTTCTTGTTATTTATCTCCAAAGCAACAACTGCATGGATTCCAATGCAGAAGAAATGAGCCTGAAAGGAGGCAGCTTCAGCATCCTGTGTCGTGAACAAGAAGTTCAAGAAGTTGCTAGTTGAGAAAATCTTAAAAGTGCTGTCATGGAGAACAAAGGTTAGCTATCCTGCATAGTAAAATTCTGTTCTAAGATGAGGTATGGCAGTTTGATATGCCTTCATTTGAGGGAGGAAAGGTTGAAGTCATAATTATATGATAAACAGAGAAGAGAGAATTTGGGAGTGCATGTATGCTAAAGGCTAATCCTCCAGTCCTTATACAGGCAGAAATTCTTCTGCATTAATAGACCTTCGTCATTTTCCTCAATTACATGACCAGATTATTTTTTTCTATAACTAACTACACACGAATGGAAGAAGAGGAACTTTCCCTAATTCAATCCCCCAGATGACTTTGTGGAAGTAGAGAAACAAGGAGCTATCTGTGGCAGGGAAAGTGGAGGAAACTAGTAAAATAGATCTTTTGGGCAAGTGTTCCACCACTACCACACCAGCCTGCAGCATCTATGGAGGTGGAGGCATCCCTTTTGACTACCTGCTCACTTTTCAAGGAGTTCTGGCAAAGGAACTTTAAAAGGGTCTAAATGGGCAGCTGGAAACAAAGACAGACAACAAAATCATCCATCCTCTATGCCCTCCCAGGACTGAGCTGTCACCAAAGCTTGAGCTATTCCTCATGCAAAGGACAGTGTGGCTGGTCAAATATGTAACAGGGAATGCCTTTAATTTGCACTAATACGGGTATTAATGATCTCAGTCTTAACCTTCATTGAAATAAAGAAAAAACCAGCACAGGGAAACTGGAAATGAACATATGCTTCCAGTCTCCTGATACCATTTGAGAAATTGCACTGAAAGGGGATCATTCATATGAATGCCAAGCTCTGAATAATTTACATTAAAATCATAGAATCATAGAATGATTTGAGTTGGAGGGAACTTTTAAAATCATCTAGTTTCAACCCCCCTGCCATGGGCAGGGACACCTGCTCCAAGCCCCATCCAACTGAGCCTTGAATACTTCCAGGACATCCAGCCCTTCTCTGGGCAGTCTGTTCTAGTGCCTCACCACCCTCACAGTAAAAAATTTCTTCCTGATATCTAATCTAAACGCCCCCTCTTTAAGTTAAAAGCCATTGCCCCTTGTCCTATCACTACATGCCCTTGTAGAAAGTCCCTCTCCAGCTCTCTTGCAGGCCCCTTTAGGTGCTGGAAGGTGCTCTAAGGTCTTCCCTGAGCCTTTGCTTCTCCAGGCTGAACAATCCGAACTCTCTCAGCCTGTCTTCACAGGAAAGATGCCCCAGTCCTTTCAGCATCTTTGTGGCCTCTTCTGGACTTGCCCAACAAGTCTGTGTCCTTCTTATGCTGGGGGCTCCCAATCTCCTTTCCTGTTTTTATACTGTGCTGTCCTCCAAAAACTGCATCAATTTCTGTTACGGTTTGGCCTGTGGTTTTTAAGATTAACTTCCCTAATATGACAGATCAACAACAAGAACTTCAGTAAAAAAAAAAGCACCTGTCTTGTGTTTCCTACCCTATGTTGCTCTGGAGCTACTGAGAACCCATGTCTTTTGCAATTGGAACATTTAAAGGAATTGTAATGAAACACATGAATGTAACTGATAAAATCATCCAGATACCTGGAGAATTCCCAGACACATATCACTGTACCTCACCATTAGAGTTATTCCGAAGTTTGCACTTGCCTTTAACTTAGTTTGGGTGCGATCCTTTTTATGTGCACAAGTTGGATATCTTTCTGCATTTTGTATATGTAAGTATATACACAACTACATACTGCTGTGTTCTCCATGGTTTTTTGAAGGATTTGATCCTGCATAACACAGGTCTATGGAAGGTCAAAAATGACAAGCAAGATAATGAGCCAGAAGAACCTAATTCTTTCTTAATGATAATGAAACTGTAGTGCTGACAAGTTACTTCTGCCTGGTACCAAAAGTGTGGCTTAAAAGTGGAATATGTATTGCAGCTGCATGTTCCAATAGTATGATGAGGGCTACATGAGTTCTCCTGTCTCCTCAGACATGCCTTTCTGCCCACATCCTCCACCTGCCTCACTATATGCTGCAGGCTCAGAAGACTACTTCAAACTTCGTGGTGTTCATGATTTCAAAGAATTTCTTCTTGTCTTTGAGCAAAACTTCTCTGCACTTTCAGCAGGAACTCAGAACTAACTTCAAATTTGCACTCCACTAATGCAGATCCTCTCCTGCAGTTCCTTCAGCCTGACGGCAGAGCAAGTCTTTTAACAGAAGACTGGAGATGGTTTCTAAAGAGGAGCAGCCAAGGACAGGAGGAAAGGTCCAGTGTTTCATATGGGTTGTACTTGTTTCCAACCAGCCCCATTGTGAAGAACAATTATGCATTTATTCTGTTGCCCAAGTTTCACTAATTATTAGAGACACTGGAGCCACATAAGCGAGGTGTTTCCCCATGAACTGACAGAGCAGTGTGTACAGGCAAACTGCAGGTAACTGCCCTGACAAATGACATTTCATCAGCTATGGGTGGTCTTTTCAAAATAACATTCCGTGTTTGCTCAGTGGCCCCCAGGCTGATGAGTAATTTCAATAAAACATTGTCCTTGGGAGAATGAAGAAAAAAGGTACTTGTCGCACAGTCTAGAAGTTAATAATAATAATAATAATAATAATAATAATAATAATAATAATAATAATAATAATAATAATTTCATAGGTGCTTGTCCTTTCTTATGGACTACCCTCTTTAGACACGGAAAGTTACAACGTTCAGCCTCCTGACTGACTCTCATCTGCATATTGTGTAGTCGTAATTTCTGAACCATTTACATTTTTCGGTCAGAAAAACCAGCAAGTGTCCCTCATATGGCACACATACCATCCACACAAGATTTCCAGGGACCTGAATGCCAGCAAACTGCCCAGCTGGCATCCTCCTCCTAGCCAGGCTTGCCATGAATGACAGCTTTAACATTGGATGGCTGCAGGCTTAGTTCACATGCTGAGATACCGAATTGCACCTCTTAGCTTTTTGACATGATCAAGTGGAAGCTCACTGGGTAACTATAAACTCAGGGCTTGCTTTCTGTTGATTTCCAATATTCAAGCCAAGTGGATGCTACAGTGAACAAATGGAAAAGCCTGGTCTGACAGGCAGGTCTCCCCAGTCGTGTTGTAACTGGGGGGTGTGTGGCAGCAATTGCAAGACATGGTTTTCCGTGGGTTGCTATTGCAGCAGATCTGCAGACGCTGCTCGGGAGGAGGAGTTGTGGCGATAGCTGCTGTGTGGCACCACAAAAGGGAATGCGAAGCTCTGAGCAGCTGTGGAAGCTACAGGGCTTACAGCCCTGAAGCTACAAAGATGCATGTTTTGTAGAGGTCAGTGCCTCTGCAGGGGTGATGCCTGGTCTGTTAACACAGACGCCCTGCATCTTTTTTGAGAAATATGACTTTAATATTTCCCCCTCCCCTATAAAAGTATCCCAGGGTAATAATAACAATAAAAACTCCCCCCCCCCGCCCAGTGTTTTCTTTTTAAACACATCAAGCATCAGAAAAGCTGTCATTTCAGACCAACTTCTGCCCATCCCTATGGCAACTAATGGAAGCATTTAATACTATATATACAAAATGTAATTTGCTCCCCCGCCATCTCTAGTTATACTCTTCTTTTTATGCTAAAATTGCTCCATGACGCCTACAATGTTTGTAAAATGCTTCTGAAGTGACATGCATCACAAGTTCAACGTCACTGAAAAAATCTCAAGTGACCAATTAAAAAAATATTGATTTGGAAAAAGCAATTGGGGAAATCAGCAAAGGCCAAAAATATCTTGTCTGAATGGTCATATTTGTGGTCTTGGAATGGCCAGTATTAAAGCTTATAATGTCTTTGTAAAAGAAGGGGGGAGAGGAGAAATCAGGCACTGATTATCAAACCAGGTAAAGTGACAGTATTTAATATCTTTGCAGGCTGCAGTCCCTATCATAGAAATAACTTTAAAAGCTATGAAGCGGTCTGGAAAATCTTCCTCTGCATAGCCCCACATAGCTTTGGAAGTTACTTAAAGTCAGCCTGAGTTTGGGGCTTAAAATATTGAAATAACAATAATGAAAAGATAAAAGTAATATGGATTTCTTTAATCTCCTTTTCAGAAGGGAGACGCATATCCATTGCTTATAGCTCTGTGTTATAAACCTTCTGTAACAGAGAACACACTTACAGTTATTATTTGACTGTCCAGATCATCTGGCTTGCAGTTCTTTATTCCTTATAGCTTTTATCTATATCTGTTTCAGAGTAAAATCATCATTAAATACAAGCATACTAGGTAATAACTTCTTCTTGCTGTTACCCCCTTTGAAGTGGTCAGGCATGCACAAAAAGCAACCCAGTTTCAAGGAGGCCAGATTTAAAGAACTATGTAAAGCTATTTTTATAATATGTAAACACAGATCCACATATATGTTTGTATACATATATAAAATAAATAAATACGGTGAGAAGAGAGCTATTGTGTGCTAATATAACACCTCTGTCACTGCTGTAACAATAACAGAAACTCCAGGTTATCACAATGTCTCCCAAATATCTCAAGTAGTGATGTCAAGTGGAGTCCACTTCACTAAACTCAAGAGACAGAGTAGCTCTGCCATTGCCTGAGTTCTTATATTTTTATTAGAGTACAGTGCTCTACAAATAAGAGGTCTTGTAACAATCACCAGTTGGCAAGGACAGGTATCACCTACAGACTAAGCTGAGTAGCTTTCTAGTAGATTTAGAGAAAACATTGTTATGCAGAATTTTATGACTCTGAGAGATGCCCAGAATGGGGAAGAAAGAGAGAAGTACCAATTTCCTCTTGTCCTGACACTGGTTGCCAGGAAGAACAGACCAACCCCTACCTGATTACACCTTCCTTTCGGGTAGTTGTAGAGAGCCATAAGGTCACTCCTGAGCCTCCTTTTCTGCAGGCTACACAACCCCAGCTCCCTCGAACAGAATGTACAAAGGAAATTCAGCTTCTGCAGAAGAGGTGAGTGGGTGCAGCACCATTACAATGGTGACTGAAGCCAGACAGCAGTGCTAGATGCTTCCTTTAAATTATCTTTCTTTCACCTTCCTTCTATAAGTCCTTTGGCAGGCATAGACCATTGGCAAATACCTACAGCCTCCTAACATGGCTCGATGAGCTGAAGGTCTAACCAGGTACTTTTCCAGCAAAGATGCCAGATAGAAAACTAAAGGCAAAAGGAATTGGCCACGCCTTTGCAAGGTCCATTCTTGAAATACTATCTATCTGAACTACATGTGGTGGGTAGGTGGAAATAACATTGTGCCAGAAAGAAGTAGGGCAGAGCCTAGAGAAAGGAGGAGCAATTGCTGTAGGCAGTGAATATTACAGCATGCCATAAAACAGCTGTCTGTAACCCTGTGATATGGGTTTTTTCATGTATTTCTTATTTGGCTTCTATTTTTCACTTGTGTTGGTACAGGAATATAAGCAGTTCAGTCCAAGCCATGTAATGCAGACAGATAAAACCAATCTCTGTTTTAAAACAGGTTCTAGATTGAAATTCACTGACTGTGTCAAGGATTTGGTATTCAAGATGTTTTAGTATTAGGATAAAAAGGGCTTCTGCCAGCAAACGATTTAAGAAACACTTTGTCATGGAGTTCCATGAGCAACGTCCCACACAATCATCCGACAACAAACTTCCCATCAGAACTGGTCCAGGGAGACAAGTGGAGCTTGAATTGGGCCACCACCCCTCCTTCTGCTCCAGGTTCTCACACCTGGGAAGGTACTTCAACTGGGAAGCTGTTCTCTCTGAGCTCTGTGTGAAGTCAGTAATCAACGAAAAACAGTTATCCCAGAGGATACTTCAGGGTAATCCTGCCTCACATTCCTTACTGCTTTTATGAAGAGCCTGCAGAAATGAGCTCTTGGTGAGACTCCTTCCCCACTGCAAGCTCAAAGGGGCTCTTTGTGGTGGCTTAACATCTGCGTCTCACAGGGAGGCTTCAGTGGGTCTCATACCAAATGAGACCAAGTTGTTTGTCTGTAGAAATAAGGGACAATCAATCATAGAATCATAGAATGGTTTGGATTTGGAAGGGATCTTAAAGATCATCTAGTTCCAGCCCCCCTGCCATAGGCAGGGATACCTTCCAGTAGACCAGGGTGCTCCATCCAGCACCATCTAGCCAGGCCTCGAACACTTCCAGGGATGAGGCATCCACACCTTCTCTGGACAACCTGCTTCAGTGCCTCACCACCCTCACAGCAAAGGCTTTTTGCTAAGGTCTGATCTAAACCTCCCCTCTCTAAATGAAAAGGCATTGTCCCTTATCCTATCACTAATGACCTTGTAAAAATGTTCTGTATGTGGTTTAGCATGAAAACGGGATATGCTGAATAACTGAATTAGAGTTATGAAAGGGACTAGTTGGACAGTATCTATAGCAGCTCTTGGTTGGGTATGACAGGTTTCTCCAGCCAGATTCTGGCACTGTTGAAATCAATCTGTGTTTTACACCCATCGTCTTCAACCCCACTGTTGGACCCCATGTGAATAGTGCATATTGGGAGACATTAACATTTTTTTAGTTTCATGAACTTTCACTTCTAGGCTGTAATTTTTCTTCAATGCCTGGAGCCTATAAGCAAATGCAATTTGCTGGAAAATAATTGGAAAAGCCCGAGGAGGTGAGGACTGGGACACACAAATAGTGTGTGTTTAATCAGACAGAGATGTAGTGGGCTCTTCAGGAAAAAGATTACTGGAGAAGGAGCAAGTCTTTAAAGGCAGTACTTAATGCAGAGCTGCAGTCTAAATGGCAAACAGCATAGTGGGATAGATCAATAAATGGACAGCAAACAACAACAAAAGCACAGATTCACAGAAATACAAGGCAGAAGGCAATCTCGAGAAATTCTCTAATCACTGTGCACCAGGGCAAAAATAACCTCACCAAGCTCATTCTTCACTGCTGTTTCTCTAAAGTACAATTTAAATCTTCCCTTGAAAGGCAGCACAACCTCCCTGGTAGGCCTTCCTAGTGTTACAAGACCCTTAGGATTAGAATTTCTTTTCTTAAAATCTCCCATTTGTACTGCTGCGAATTGTAATTTTTTCCCCCTTTTTTCCTCTGGTGCATATCATGAATAATTGAGCAAGGTGGTGTAACTAGAATGTGTCATGTAGAAATAATGTATTCAGTTACTTTGCTGAAGGGAGAATTATAGTCCTCTGTAGGTGACTAGAAAGCCACCATGAGACTCTGAAATGTGAGAACCTTTGAAGAACACATTTGACCATTTTCTCCTTAATGAAGAAATACGTTTGAGATGCCTAAAACAAATATTTGTCTAGCCTCTCAAGAACTCTGCTCTTCAAGCCTTGTCTGTCTTCTGCAAAGGTTTTTCACTAAGCAAGAACCCATTGGAATCCCCAGTCATCTGGAGAATTGTGACAAAGTCAGATATTGTCATTACTGGTTAAAAAGAAAGCCTACTTGTCTCACAGAATCACCAAATGGTTGGGGTTGTAACAGACCTCTGGAGACCATCTAGTCCAACTCTGCTGCTAAAGCAGGTTTGCCTAGAGCAGGTTGGACAGGATTGTGTCACGGCAGGTTTTGAATCTCTTCAGAGAAAGAGATTCTACAACCCCTCTGGGCAGCCTTTTCCAAGTGCTTTGTCACCTTCAAAATAAAGCCATTTTTCCTCATATTCAAGTGCAACTTCCCATGTTTCCGCTTGTGCCCATTGCCCCTTGTCCTACCACTGCACATCACTGAAGAGAGTCTGGTCGCGTCCACTTGACATCTGTCCTTAAAATATTTGTGTGCCTTGACAAGACCCCCTCAGTTGTCCCTTCTCCCAGATAAACAGGCTTATCTCTCTCAGCGTTTCTTCACAGAAATGCTCCAGCCCCCTAATCACCTTCATAGCTCTCCACTGAACTCCACGAGTTCCACGTCTTTCTTGTCCTGGGGAAGCCAGAACTGGGCACAGGACTCCAGATCTGGCCTCACTAGGGGAAGTAAAGGGCAAAAATCACCTACCTTGACTTGCTGGCCACAGTCTTTGTTGGTCTTCTTGGCCACAAGAGCACACTGCTGGCTCATGGACAGGGTTTTCCACCAGGAGCCCCAGGTCCTTCTCTGCAGAGCAGCTTTCCAGCAGATCAGTTCATAACCTGGGGTTATGGTGCCTGGGGTTATTCCTCCCTGGGTGCAGGACACACTGTTGTCGGGGTATGCAGCTACATCGTGTGGAAAAGGAACAATTAAATGGATTAACAGAGCTGAGTGACGAAGAAGAAGAGTTGGAATAGGATTGCTTGTTAATGTTCTTATATTTTAAGACGGTGTTTGGATGTTATGGGTTCCCTGCTTGATGTTTTAATATGCAAGCTCTAAGTTCCCTGTGTAACGTATTGAAAATCCCTTTGCTAAAATGGCATCTTTCTTGTCCCTCATAAAATTGCTGCACGCTGATTGGCTCGGTTTTGCCACAGCGAAACCTTACCTGATATGGTTATCCCCCACCCCTGATTTCTATATATGGCTCAGCCCTTCCCCTTCCTTTCCTTTTATGGAAGAGGATTTGCTCCTCCCCCAGTTCCGCCCTCATCTAGAATGTTCTTTGCCTATCCCTGTATAAGTCGGGGCCATGTTCTCAATAAATGCCATTCCGCCTTAACCCCCACTTGGCCTGAGCCGTCCTTTATTCATCCTCAAAGCGCTATCCGTCAAACTGTTGTTATTGCTATGCCAATAAGTTGTCCTACCATTTTCACATCCGTGCCTTCTTTAGTCTTGCAACTCATACATGTTTCTGTTAAATTCGTGACATCTGGTAGTCTGGTTGTCATCTTCTTTCTCTGAGGACGTCTGTCGTCATCACTTGGATTTGTCCCTTTAAGTCATCTTCACCAACTGAAGCTGGTGAGTGGTGAAGCAATGGCAAGTCCAAGATCCAGGGTCATGATAGGAGGGCTCAGAGAGGGCAGGCACCCACAGCAGAAAGGTCCCCCCTGGAAAAAGTTGATTTATTCAAGAGCAACCACAGAAATGTCTGTTCAGATCGGACTGGATAATAAATACTCTGAGCAGGTTGAAAGCTAAAACTTGGCAAGTGAAGAAGAAAGTGGCTTGAATTTCCCCCTTGCAAGGCAACAGCAAATGCTGCTGCTCCTGGGAGTGGCAGCCAGGGCTCCCATGGGTCGTCTTCTGCCACAGAAGCTGGGTTTGTGTCTCTGCTGCTACTGGGGGAACTGGAGAGGCTGGGGCAGCAACTGCTGCTTCTGGGAGGGACTGTAACTCTCTGGCAGTCGCTGCCTGGCAAAGCAAACAACCAAAAGAGCTCTAGCAAAGAGCTCCATAACCACTGCTGTTCTGCTGGCTCCCTTCCTCCCTAGCCTTGCTGTGCAACTGTGCCTTGCCTAAACCTCAAGCTGACTGCGAGAAGGAGCCCAGTCATGACCTGGGGTCGAGAAGATCATATACCCTAGACACAATTAACTGAATGGATTCCCTCTGCTGTGATTAGAAGGGACAGCTTCATCCCAGATGTGTTTTGTTCCTCTATTTGTTGCAGATCTGGATTTTGCTGAGAGATTTCACTAAGCACTGTGTACATCTGCTTTAAAAAATCTTCAGGAAATAAATCATTTACAATTTATGCTATTCCACTACTATTCTGTGTCATAATTTGCCTTTCTGAGTATCTAATGCCTGTAGTCATAACTCAAAAGTCCCACTGTGGCAAGCAATGAAGAAATAATCCCTGCCTGAAAGATTTTACCATCTAAATATTTTCTCACTGGAATCAGTAAGAAAAGCTGCTGGGAGAAGACCCTCCTTGATCTCTGGAAGAAAACAGGGGAATAACATTGAGAACATGAGGAAAGGACAGGCCATTACCATTAGTGGGACACGAGGGCAGGCCTGCTGTGTCTTGCCATTGTTTCAACCCACTGGCACAATGCACAAGTGCTCCATACAGTTCAGTAAGATATAACCATACCATATTTCTTCCTTGGGTGATCATGTGTTATTTCACCCCCTTCTCAAAACTTCCTTCATTACCACTGCTCTTCTGGGTTTAATTTTTTACATTTCATCCTTTCTGCAATTTTTCAGTTTCTATTGCTCCTTCACACACAACCACATGAGATTCAGGATACTAACTTATGATGATGATGATAAGAGGGGAAAAAACAAACAAAAAGCTAAAGGTAAGCAGCATAAACAGCACAGAAAGCTATTTACTGCAGGACATAACTTCTGGCTCCAGCACACAGAATGGGCCCCCAGTTACAGGCAGGGCAATGTCTTTGAAGTCTTGATCTCTGCCACGCATCCACCTCTTTTTTAAAGCAGGGGCTAGCAGCTGTGTTGTGAGTGCAGTGACACTGGGAGAGGCATCATTAGGAGGCAGCCAACATCAGCTTCTGGCTCCCAGATCAGATGTCGTTGATGTTCTACACAGTATTTCATTTTCATGGATTCCCAGTAGCACTACACAATCTAACTTGGAAAAGAAAAATAAAAACAAGATAATTCTTTGTCTGATCTATGTCTTTTAGGTCACTGAATAAGTCAAGGAAATACTGGGAGAAATCCTGAAATACAGAGAGCTTATCCATGAAAGAGAGAAAGTTGAACTCTTCCTATCTGAAATACTTGTAGCATAGAATAGGGAGAAGATACACACACAGAGGTGCGCACACGTATAGAAAAGTATTCAAAACAAATTTAGGTGATAGGATAAAAATATTTCTCCTGTCTGCACCGTTTGTTCATCTCCAGTGAATGTAGACCCCCTATGAAACAGTGAAATAGCTGCCCTGACACACACGGTCTTGCTAAAGCTGCAGAAGTGGGCTTTTACTTAGCTAGCTTAGGAAAAAAGTACTCTTTTTCTCTAGTCATTCTCTGGCAAAGTGAAGTATATCTAATTTTGTTAAACTCCAAATACATACTGTACACCGAAGTACTTGTAGGTGTTAAAGGAGAATGTCAAGGATGAGTCAAAGATTAATACCTAAATTATAAAGTGTGAAATGGGAATTGCAATCTTAAATATCACGTTAAGAACTAGGAAGTATTTACCTAGTCTAAAGCACTACTTGCATTGTAATAGGCAGAACGCTATTCCTTTTGGTTACAGGGATTCTTTAATAGTCCCTGCTTGAGCAGGAGGATGTACAGGATGGAGTGGCAACTCGAGGAGACCTTTACAAATTTCAGCAGAACTCCCATTTGTTACAGCACACACTTAAGGATAAGGCTATACTTCAGTTATACCTACTTCCACTGTTCTGCAGAACAAGGATGGATTGACGACAATACTTAGGTACTTAGAATAATAGATGCTTGACTAGTTTATTTCCTTCAAACATACAGCTTCTTCCCTTACTGTGCTGTAAGAGCGTCACAACAAATCAAAGAAGTTTTCCACTTTTATCAGTCTGCCCCTTCAGTTACCTCATTGTCCGTTTTTCATCCATCCTTACAAACCTTTCTTTAGCTTTCTTATAAAAGCTTAGCAGTAGTGTAAACAAAGCAAAAGACCCCAATCCTCTGTGATGTTGTCAGTGGTTCCTGCTGTGTCATTTCCACCTTTTACCTCTTATATCTAATTGTCAGCTCTGTGCCAGCACCACTTTTTTCCTGTGTGCATACACTCCTACAAACATACACAGTGCTTTTAGGTGCTGTGTTGAAAAAAGCCCAATAAATAAAGCACAAAAGATTAGAGTTTTAATCAGCTTGTTATTTTTCTCACTGTCACTAAGCACAACACCTGGTAAAGGTTCAAGGATACTTTTTTTAAAACACAGTTGAGGAGACAGTAATGACACCTCACTTGATTCATAGTTAACACCTGGAAGGGATTCTAGCAACACTGAAAATGAAATTTTAGCTGTTTATTGAAGCTTTACCAACTAACTTCTGGTTTAGTAATTAGTGCCCAGTGAGTCCAGTGCTGCTCAAACCACATCCTTCAGTGACTGATTCTTTGCACTGCTCATTAGCTGCTGACAAATAGGGTACAAAAATAAAACTTTAGAAAGAAGACTTAAATAGACTTGTCAATTGGTGATAAAGAACCGTGCCAAAAAGTTACTTTATTTTTATTATAAAGAAAAGTAAGTTCATCAGTGAAATAGTTCCAGAGACCAGACTTCTGAAAATTCTGCTTTTTTAACAGTTAAAAATACTGAATAGCTATGCACACGCTTATTTTTAGTAGAATCTACTAAATATCACTTCTTTACATCAGCCAGCTCAAACTCACTGTGCTCTCAAGTAACCATTTCATATTTCAGCATTTTCAAGAAGTCTTAGATGACTTTTGCTCTATACTTTACTGTTAGTCCTCTGCTTATCAGGTGATAAATTTTAAAGGAGGTAACCAGAAACAACAGAGATGAGAAAACTACAGGTAAGTTACTGTCCTTGTGTTTCCCATAAATCCTTGATAAATCAGGACTATGTTTATGGCTCACGGTTTCCTTCAAGCAGATTTCCCTCTGTAGCCTGTCTTAGTTTCCTTCAAGCTATTTCTTTTATTATGAAGACTCAGGCCCTTATTTTGCCATCCCTTAATGCAACACTCTTCATTTAATATGTGGATGAGTCAGATAAATAGCCCTCTAGAAACATTTCTACTGCCCAAATCTCTGCTATAGAGACTGGAAAAGCGACTAAACAAACTGAATTGGCACTCAGTACATGTAAATGAAATGCAGAAAGTAAAGTTAGTGGAGTGCCTGTAAGGATACAGGCTGATGCATAAAATCAGGATATTTACAAGAGCCTTGGCAAAGGAAAGTGTCGCAACTCTATAAACTTCAAGATACAAAATCTTACATTATCAGTGCAAGCATGTTTTGCTGTGATTTTACTAATCAGCCTAGCATATCCATCCATCACTACATTTGTTGATGGGTACGATAGTCAGCCCTATAAAACCTGGTAGAACAAGCACTGTGTTACGGAACAGGCTCACTGCGGTTGAGTAATCTAATGGCAGCAGAGATGGTCACTAATTTGATTGTGGTGATTCTGCTTTAAGCCTATGCCATAGTCATCACTGAGCACCTCACAAACAAGCCAATCCACAGTAGAACATTCCTGGGGCATAATGAGGCAGCACCTATATAATTACAAGAGCTTAAATATTTTTTTTGTGGCTGTGCCAACTGCAAGACCAGAAATGCTATCAAAACCTGTCAGCATCTTACTGAGGGGGCAATCCACAGGGAGAACTGAAGAAAATCAAAGTACTCGAGGTGTATTCAGGTGCTGCGCTAACTGGTGACAAGGCAGCTTTACCAATAGGAGCAATCATGTCGAAAGGAGGATTTTTCAAAATCTCTGTGGCTAATTTCAATTTTATTGTTTTCAGGTACAGCAAGGAGGTTGAAACCCCAAGTGGCTAAAAAAAAGAACACAGACTGGAATCAAATGCTAGTAGTCATATTTCTACAGCAGTGTCAAGGGAAGCTTTTACCTCTGAAAGAGGTCAAAGTCACTAGGATAAAAATTTCAACCCGTGAGAAATTCTTGCATTAAAAGTGACAGAAATTACTCCCACTGAAATCTTCTGAATTGGAAAGGCATGCTGTGAAACAATTAGGTTCATTAACTTTATGTGAAGTGTGGCTTCTAGTGAGATTTGGAGACAACAAAACATACCTGTATAATAAAAATTGCATATAATAAACAAGCAGAGGGAAGACCTTTAGCTCAATTTTTGTGTCTGCGAGTAGGGAATGCGAAAGGACTCCCAAGCTTGTAGAACTGCAAAGGAATTCACAGGCCCTTTGAGATACAGGCTCTCAGAAATATGGACTTGTCCACATGAAAGTAGGCACATGTGAGCTGTTTCCCCTCTTTAGGCAGACCCATAGGGAACCAGGGGCAGATCTACTCTAGTGAAGTAGAAATTCACTTTACTTATTGTCTTTCGGGAAAGTTGTTGTTCATCCACAGCAAGCATATTTGTAAATGGGCCTACTATTTTTAGTAACAGGGAAAAAAAGCAGACTGGGATTTTAGAGCTGAGGATTTTTTGTGACTGTTTGTCTCCTTCCTTCCCAGCCCCAAAATACCAAGGTGGCAAATTGGGACAGAGCGTCGGACAAGTATTCAGAATGTCATGTGAAAACCCATTTTGGCATTAAAAGAATATACCTAACAGCCATTAACAAAACGTTGCCTCTGCTGGTAACTCTCAATAGATGTTTGGAGTAGTTAAATTAACCCCTAGGACAGGACTTCTGGACCTGGCTTGTTAAAGTACAAATCTTCAAGACCCAACCTCTTCTTTTTGCCTTTCTGCTTCCTTTTTAGCATGCCCTAATCAAGTCACTCATTTTCTGTCGGCAGTGAAAGAGCTCCAGATGAGCAAGGGTCTGCTTCAGGTGATTGGCCATGTTAAAAAGAAGAAAGTGTTACCAGACTACTTCTAGTAATGGAAAATTTGATTTTTTTGGTCCCAAATCAAAAGCAAAAAAAAAGTACTAAAAAAGAAGAAACAGAATTTCCAGTATCTCGTACTCTAAAACCAAAGTTCAGAGAATGCTAGATATGAGTGACCTGAAAGAAAACAGCAAAGAGAACATGAAAATAAAAGGGGATAGAGTTCATGTCAATCACAATAGAAACCTGGAAAAAAAATTGCAGTCCAAGTGCATCTCAGATTTTGTGTTTAGTTATAGAAGCTGATCTATTACTGGAGTAGTGCTCTTGACTTGCTTCAGAATAACAGAGGAGGAACAGAACCAGAGAGAATTAAATGTATTTCGTTTCCCTGACTCTGAGTTTGTGCTACATACTGCCTAATTTCATTCTGGCCTGAAAAATATTTTAGTATCTGGAAACATATTGCCATTTTTAAGTTTTCTTTGCTTCTGTCATCAGTGAAGTGGGTTATCACTACTTTTTAGATAACAAATATTTCTTGCTGAATAAAGTATGCTGAGACTTGATTGAAAACTTGGTCTGTTTTCCACTCTATCATCCTGGCCTGTGTCAGCTCCCTAATAAATGTCCCTGTTTCATCTTGGTAACACCAGCATTCAAGGGAGATCTAGATAGCCAAGTGGATTCCTTGAAACCTATTATTAAAACAGCCCATGCCAACTGTTTGAAGTTTTAGGTAATTATTTCAATATTTGCTACATTATTGTTAAGATAATGACTAAGAACATATTCAATCACTGCACTGTTTGACAAATACACCATTGCAAATTGAATGTTGCCTTTTTTTTTCAAATAAGATGTCATAAAATATGCATACAGTGTTTCTATTACCAGTATTACTGTAGCACAACTCTTCTGGTTCCCCCTTTCTTATTCTAAATTCTTGCTTGATATTGCTGAGAAGCCTCAGTGCTTCTGCAAAGGCTGATTAGCATGCAGTGACTTGATAGACGTGTTGGAAGGCAGAACTACCTCAAATATCCAGCACACTACCAGTTTATGCATTTCTCTGTGCATGCAAGAAGACATACTCGTTCACGTAACTCTGATACTTCTGTTGATGCTTCTGTCAACATCTGTTCACAGAAGTGGCTATTGGCGCACACTTATCTGAGAATCACTATGCAAATATATGCAACTTCAAGGGAAAGAAGTCCTTAGAAGATTTGAACAAACCCACTTACTTTTATCAGAGTAAAAATTTGAGGTGACTGACAGGTCCATTGTCACAGCCCTTATGGAAGCTGGTTAACTGCTTTTTCCACTGTTAAAGCAGAATATTGTTTGAGCACAAGAAGCATTGCAATGGACATAGCAATTCCCAGTTTTGGTAACATTTTGCTTGATCCTGTTTCATTGCTGAAAAGTGCTGTATGTCCTCAGGGGAATCAGGCCTGGACAATGAAGGTGATACCATTGCCATTCATTAGAAAGGACAGGTCTACTTGATAGGCACTGTTTAGGACACCACAGAAAAATCCTGAAAAGACACCCTTAATTAAAATCAACTCGCCATTTATATTAATGGAGACATGCAAAAGACAAATTGGTGTGGTTCAAGTGATGTTTTCTTGGTGCTGGTCAGATGCTTGTGATGAAGGTCCAGCCAGGACAGTTCTGACTGAGGCAGATATCATGCTGCTCCTTAAATGAAATGCAATGCTCTCTACTGCCTGATCCCTCTGAGCTGGACTGTTTAGAACAAGAGGTGTCACCAAAGGCATTCTTTTCAACAGTGACCTTCCCAATTATTATCCCCTCGTGCAGCTGTTCCAGGAGCCACACATGCTGGCATGTGAATTTGAGGCTGGGGGGAAAGCTTCATTTTTTTATTCCGTTCCCTCACCTGAGGAGAAAGAACTGGTGTTTGTATTCTATCTGCCTCCAAGGTTTTGGTAGCTCATATAGGAACAGAAGCAAGAAGTCAACAGACACACGGTTTTTGCTATGTCTTCCTCCCCTTCACAGTGCATGCAACATAAAGCTTGATTTTTTTCCCCAGCATTTCATCTTTACCCATTTGAAGCAGACAAAGTGAAGAGGGAAATTCTATGACTTCCTTTGAGAGATAGAGGGAAACGTGCTGAGTCCAGGGACACACAGAATTCTATGCCTTAAAATACTACATGGCAATTGTGGACCAAAGAGTGGGCACACTTAATCCCTCTGCTTTATTTTCAAAACATTTTTTTTCATTTAACACTCTCTGCAGACCTCAAAATAACCTTCTCCCTATCTCAAAACAAACAAACAAATCTATTCTCTCTCAACTGTAGAAATAAATATTATTCAAAGTGAAGGGCTGCTAGCATGGATCCCAGTTTTTCAGTTCCAGTATTAAAAGCTTTCATCAGTATGTTTAGAGATCCTGTTTGATAATGAGTCACCTGCTTCTACACTGCATCTTGTACAGGCACAGGCAGAAGTAATCTTTCCCTCCAATCATGCACTGTCAAACAACAGGGGGCTAAAGCAGTAGCTTAAGACACAGGCTTAAGCAAAGTCAGCCCCCCACTTTAAAAAGCAGATTAAGCATGTGACAGATGCTTAGTGATAATTTATGAATAGTATATGCTGACCTGGTTTTTATGATGTTGATTGTATGATTATGTTGGTTTGATTTAATTAGAAGATACAGACAAAGCCTGAAATACTTGCTAAGTAGAAACTACCCATTGACAAACACACTCGAGTCAGTTTGCAATAAAACCTGAATTCTCAGCTGTGGAGAGCCTATTTCTGGCCCCAGCCAAGCTGCTAGAATTTCTTTGGTCACTTTGGAGACTGAGGTTAAAACAACGGTGCAAAGAATACACAAGCGATATGCTGAAAAGTCAAGTGAATTGTCACAGAGGTTCAGCTTTTGAAGGGAACTTGTATCACCTTGGTATTCACCTTGGGAAAAATTATTCTGGTAAGGTAAAACACTAAGTCAATTTTTCCTACTTGTTTTCCTTTCTACTGCTCAGTGTTTTAAGACCTTTGCATACTCTGGATAAATCTGTAGGTGCCCACAATCTGAAGCATCACAAGGTATCACTGCCCTTGGCTCTGAGGGTATGGGAATCATAATATTCTACAAGAAGTAAAAATACTAACCCTTGCATGAAGGGACTGAGCTCAGAGGCACCAGATGTAGCTAGCTCTAGTTGTTAAAAATAGCAGCTTAAAGTTTCATGATTAAAATAATCTGCCCCTCACATATGGAAACTTTGAATGCATTCAGAAATGTGAAATAGTCAACGGGAGCTGATTTCCTTGCTGTTGATGTGTCACTGTAGAAGACTTGCCTATTTTACCACCCGGGGAGACCTGCACAGCACAGGGAGGAGGGACTCGTGGTTCCTCAAGTTGCATCCCCTCCTAACCACTGGGGAGATGACATTCTACTGTAGTATGTCATGTTTTGATGTCCTGGTCACCCAGACAGGGACCTTTAGGATATGATGAGGTTTGACGTCCCTTGCAGCTGAGCTTCTGTGTGAAACAGCTTATGCACAGGGCAGAGAAGAAAATGGAATACTTGCCCAGGTAAGTTCCTATTTGGCATGCAACTGGGAGGCAACTTGGATGCACAAACCCAGAAGTACCCATAGCAAAGGAAAGGCAGTGGAGCACATCATATGGCAAAGTTCCCAGCCAGTTCAACAGGGTCAGTATTACCCCTGGGAATTGATATTTCTGCTGTTGCTGCTTCTAGCTGACCTCATCACAAGGTACCTTCGCCCTCACAGTGATGCTCAATCTCCCACAGTCAGTGAGCGTGTACCCCTTGTACATATCAGAAATGTGACCTTCAGCCTTATCCAGGCTTCTGTGTTCATCACTGTGTTAGGACATGACAAATAGCTCCAGTTAAACATTTTCTTGCTCCACCATCACAGACTGACACTGACACTGTCTGTCTTGCTGCTCTGCTCACTCACAGGCTATCCATTTGCTGGCGATAACCTCTCTAAGCCAGCATATACCTTGACATTTGAAGGATTGTGCAGGGCAGTAGGTTATAGAGGTAAAGTGTTATTAATATTTCCTGCAGCATCCAAACCACAGCTGGACAAAATTTTTGTCCAAAACATCAAAAGAGAGAGATTCAATACAGAGTTACAGAAATATTTTTTTTGAATTTTGGATCAATTTTACCAAAGTGTTTATTCTTAAAAATATTTGTCATTGGGGTGGGGGTGCATGACAAACATGCAAAAAAGCAACATTTTTGATAGTGATGCTATTTTGTCCCTGAAGAAGCTCAGTTGATTAGAGCACAGTGCTAATAATGTGGACTCCATGATCCTTGTGGGTCCCTTCCAACTCACAATATTCTGGGATTCTGTGATTTTGCTTTTCAAGCACCAAACATCTTTTCCATTTGAAATTACTTTCAAAATGTATCTTAAAATTATTCAGAAAGCTCAAATTGAAAATATCACTTCGTTACAGACGAATCAAGGCAATTCTTCACCACAAGTGATTCTTTTTCTTAATTCTATGATTCTATGTTTAAATATTCATTGACTCAAATCAAAATTACTTCTTTCTTTTCCTATGGCTGTCAGAAAACTATGAAACCATCCTTCATATTCAGCTGTAACCCAGGGCCCAGTCTAAAAGAATATTTAAACATGCCCTTAATTCTGAGACTAAGTTAATTACCTGTTCAGGTTCTCCACTGAATAATTATGAATGCCAGGTATGCTGAACTGCTAAATCTCCCCAGCCCTTTCTTCTCTTCATCTTTTCTATGTAGGATTTTTCTTTTAGCTTAGTGGGAAAAAGAATGACAGCGTGTTAGAAATCGACAAGTTTTATACATTTAAAGATGCTGTTGCTCAACTTTTGTTCAGCAGAGAGAGAAAATAAGGCAACATCTACAAAGCCAAGAATTGGGAAAAAACCCAGTAGAACAAACATTAAGAAAAGGAGTATCATCTTTATAGAAAGCATCTGACCAATTAATTACCATTATTCCCCCTTCCCCCTCCAGTCTTAGTGTATACAAATAGAATAAGCAAGCAAATTCACACTGAAGTCCAGCTCTTCATTTGTCTCTAGACATTTCAGAACAGACTAGGCTCCCTTTGTATATTCATATATTTAAAAAAGAACACATTTCAATTAAGCCCCCCACCACATTTCAAGCTGCTTGTATTTTAGACATACAAATACGCATCACACATCAGGGGAACCAGCACGCAGAACCAATCACAAGTAGTTAACTCCTAGCACCCTTCCTTTGTTCAGCTCCCACAAATTTCTGCTGCTGGTGGGTGTAAGTCTTTTGAACTTCTTGAAAGGAACAAAGAGAAAACTGCAGATCAGTGTGTTTAACCATGTGCTCTCCTGGGCTGCTGGCAGAACAGCTCTTGACTCGAGAAGGGGCAACATGCACGTGTGGTGAGCAGCTCACACCATTCCCTGGGGCTTCTCTGTTTATTCTGGATTTGTCTATCAGTTTCAGTGGGACACACAACAGGATCCAGAATAACCCTGTGCTTCAGAGAAGGAGGAAGAGAAGTGCTTCAAGCTTTGGTCTCTGGGTTGAGAGTTGAAATGAGGATGCTGGAGAATGTGCCCACTGCTCTGCACCAGGGGAAGTGCCTCTCTGTAAGAGGTGTCCATTGTATCCCTCATACCTATTCTAGCTTTAAACATCATTAAATATATCTCTCTGGTTAGCTTGGGAGGGCATACTTTACACAGCTAATGAAAAGTTGTTCTAATACCTTGCAACAATATTGACAGATGCGGGCATAATGAAATATTTCCAAGCTATTGCATGGCCAGAAAAAGAAAGGAAACTGCTTTTAGTGTGACTGCAGTATAGATGTTTTCAAATATCTTGGATAGCTGGAAGGAAAAAGGTAGTTTGGAGAACAAATGAAATTGGAGGAAGGGGTAGGAAAATCTAAGGAGGCCACAGTCAAGAGTCTGGAAATAGGAAAGGGTCTTTAGAAGCAACGACAGTACAGAAACAGACAACCTGCCAGCAAGGTAGAAGAGAGCTTTAACTCATATTTGTTACTATTTGTGGACTCACCCCCAGATGTAGCAATAAAACAAACACCTACCTCATTAAATCAGCTTCTTGATGCACCTAAGAAATTCCGCTCTCCCTTGGTCAGAAAAGAACACGTGAAATCTCTGACACACATTTATTTGCTTAACCCAAGATCAAGCTGCTAAACTTGATGAGCAAACAGAAGCGGCAAAACCTTCAGAAACCCTACCCACCCTGTAACAAACTAGCTAAGGGACAACTCGCTCTGAGCTGGTGGAGACCGTTCCCCTTCTGATGGAGAATCATCACTTGGGCAGCATCATTTAGGCTGGGGTCACCCTGCCTCAGGCAGGTGAGAGCCTCTGGGAGGTCAGGGATTGCTGAGAGGTCAACTAAGGGAGGAAGAGAAAGCAACATGTAAATGCAATAAGCGTTTTCCCGTTACATCCCGAGGTTTCATGTTTGGTTTTCCGAGGCTGGAAAGAGGAGGGAGGTTTGGCCCTGCATCGCTCCCCAGGGAAAGGCTGCTCTGCCAGCCTGCCTCTGACTCACTGTTTTGACAGCTGGTATTAAAGCTTAGGTAGTTTGAAGATCAGTAGAATAGAGGCATTTAAAACCCCCGTTATTTCACCTGTACATTTGATTTTTAAATAACTCTGTTAATTCTATAAGGTTCAGTGTTATTTACCGCATCAGGCCCCTGAATATACCGAGCGTTATTCCAAGTTATTGTAACCCTCCTTTTTAAAGTGGATTTAAGCCATTATGGTCTATCACATAAATCCTTCTTAGTTTGTGGATTATTGACCCGATAGGCCCAAACAGCTCCATCTGTCCATTTAAATGGGCACGAATGCTGTGAGTGTTTATTGCTTTCAATCCTATTATTTGTAAAGTGCTTTCTTCCTCTGTGTTTATGTTTGGCATTCAGGGACAATTTACTGCAAATTGTTGTCTAAACTCTTTCAAAAATAGGGCTTTCCAGTGCAAACTGCCCACATACAGTAGCATAAGTAAGTGTACTGCTACTTGATTTGGGAAATGAAGCTGTTGACTTAGAGGCAGCTTTTAAGAGTGATGTAAAAGTTGATAGACTGGAAGAATATTTGAAAGTGAAAAGGGACTCCCTTTTGAAATGCTGATGTGAAGCAAGTCTGAGACAACGAAGCTTTTATAGTCATAGAGAAAGTTACTTTTGGGTATCTGCTCTGAGTGGTTCTTTGAAAGGGCTAAAATGATGCTCTAAGGAACATGCCTTGAGGAGAAGACAGGAGTGAATTTCTCAGTATTTGTGGGTCAAGTTAATCATCTTAATGTGTTGAGTTAAATAATTTCTGATGGAAATATTACAGTGCTATGGAACTTTTCCAAAAGTTCCCTGTGCAAGGAATTTTGGTCTTCCCTGTGCCACAGGTATTCTACACACAGAGCTATTACTATTAGACAATGTACAATGAAAAGGCAGGAGAACAAAGACAAAAATCTGCAAAATGTGGCTGCCACCTCAGCCTGATGGATTTCACTGCTGCACTTTTGTCTTTCTATGGGTAAGCCAACTGCACCTGGCACCAGTGGGCTGGCCCACACAGAACACGTGGATGTGGCTTCCCAGTATACAGAGCGCTCTGCCTCTGCCATGGCTGGCTTCTCTTTGCAACAGAAATTAGGGGAAAAGAGACATTTTAGCAAGTCAGTCCTGAATAATATTTAAAAATCTTACAGAAACTAAAAATATACCTTGCAGATGGTCTGTGTATATAAATAGAGGTGTCTTAGGTCTGACACTTGGAAGAGAGTGGTTTGTATCCTGCTCAGACTCTTTTATAACATATGCATGCACTGGACACATGGCTATTTTTTCAGGGATGGCAAATCTCAGGAAAGTGAGAGGGTATTTTTAGCAAGCTACATTTTTGGAGAAGAAATGCCAGGTGCTAAGGCCTTCTCAAATCCAGAGCTATGGTCAAACTGTGAGTGAAGCTGTGAAATACATTTGCTCATCCTGTTTTGTATACGATGGTGTTAATGTAAGTATGCTTGTGCAAATGCACACAGCTCAGTCCATTTACTGTTTTTATTTTTCTTATCTAAGTGATTTCATGCATTTTTTAAAGTCATATGGATCCCTGACCCATCCATTATTGGATCATTGACTCACTGTGGATTTACACAATGCCAGTGACTAATCTTGTCCTGAGCTGAAAGCTTGCATGAAACACTTCTTCCCTGAAGTGGAAGTCATTGCATCCTAGCTGCTCACGCTTTGTTTTGGCAGTAAGAAAAGTGGTGGCCTCTGAATACAATCCACCCAGCAGCTTTTAGGAGGGAGCATCAGCCTCACTGGCTGAAACAATTGGAAATTTTGCCCTGTTATACAAATTCAAAGCAAAGGTTTGAAGGAAACTTTCACTCCCCTTTTAGCTTCAAACACAACAGTTATTTTGGGGAATGAGCACATGTAATCCTGCCATGCTGGATACTCAGCCCAGTGGAAAAAGAGAGTGATCCAGATGTTCAGCTGCATCTTGGGCAACTGTTTTAGCAACACTTATGAAATGCTGATAAGCTCGAAGATGTGGAAGACAGTGATAAAGAGCATTTCTACAACATTAAAAATTAAAGCTTTGCTGTCTAAGTTGTAAGCAGAACACTACCCAGCATTCTGCATATAGCATATCCATAAGCTTTAGGATGATGCCTAGAATTCCAAGTGAATGTTGGTTTCCTTATTGTCTGGTATTAACTAGCATTTTCATCCTCCAGAATGGCAGCTGAGCATCTGATAGAGGAGCATCTAGGAAATAAATATGTGCATATGTGTTTTATATTTATATATATATAGTATATACATATAAACATGCTAAAACTGTGTGTTTACCCACAGTTACCCTAGGGTACATTTAACACCAAGACATTTCTATAAAAAATTAGTAAATTTATGTTTGTCCCAATGGGACTTGGTAGAGAAAGTTTAGCTCCAGCACCCTGAATGAGTGTGGAGACAGAAGTGAACGTCTCTAATGCTCGCTGTTACTGCTCTGACATTTCAGTCACCAGGAGAAGATTTTGGTATATGACTGGAAGCTATCCATTTTATGAACTGTGCCAATAATGTGGTTACTTGGCAAGTAACTTGGTTTCTGAATTTACATTCACAGTAATCAGGTTTATCTAGTTAGTCTATAAAATCAAACTTATTAATCAGGCACTTAGGAAGGACAGGTGTTGAACAAGTTTTTTTAGCTATTTTAATAGCTAGAACACTGTTTTAGCGATGACTGTAATATTGTCTTAAAAATCTGATGCAATGAATTATGGAAGCTGAAGGAACAAAATCACTGCTGCAGTATTTTATTAAAACAGTTCACATTGTACTGAAGGCATGTAAACTGACCTATTTCTGTGCAAGCCACTCTTCTGCCTCTTGGTGTGATAGGCTAATAAAAAAGGAGGGATGTATTGTAGACAGTTGCAAGCTTTTGGACCAGGAGATGGAAATGCAAGGGGTAAGACACTTTGGGATTCATGTATTTTTCTTATGATAAAGGGTATGAAACAGAATAAATTGCTATACACAGGTCTTGCATCATGAAACAGAGCAGTGAAAATTTAGCTGGTGGTTATAGTCTCAAAGCATACATCTAATTGGGAACATTACAGAGCACAAGTCTCGTTGCTGCCTGGAATTCTTTTAAGCTATACTATACACTACTTTTCTGACATAATTTAAAGGGGAAAGAATGATAAATGCTGAATCAATTGTAAAATGAAGAACACATAGAGGAAACCTCTGACTATTTTAATATGCTCATATGAATGATCTTCATGCCTGCATAATTCATTTTAACATGAAATAGCCAGCTGTGCAATAAACCAGTTCTCTGGGCTGGGCCAGTTCTGCTAAGACTTCATAAAAAATTTCATCCTGAGCCAAGTGGGAAGACTGCAGCCAGTCAAATCCATTGAAAACCGTGGGATGTGGTCACAGTGTTTGAATCTTAGAGTGATTCGAAGTGGAAGTGACAGTGAATAAGCAATGGGGAGTTCGGGTAACCCTAAGCCAGACTGGTAGGGGGTTTCGTATACTGGAATGAATTCTGCAGCCCCTGGCTCAAGTAAATCTTAACCTGAGGTGGCTGCTGATGGGCTGCTGGTTAGGCAGATTTGGCAGCCTGGGATGCACAGACTTTCTCAGTTTAGGGCTCTGTCTCATCTTTTTTGTTGAATTTGGCTTCCAGCACAGACTAAGGCAACTTCTGGGGTGGCTGAGAGGTGCATCCCACCTCTGGTCCTCCATGCACCACTGGAAAGGTGCAGAAACTCTGCAGGGTCCCAGCTGACCCCAACTCACAGACACTAAGCCATGCTCTGGCCTGATCTCTGCCTGCAGCCTCTGGGCAGAATGCAATGGAGAACAAAACAGACAGAGGAGTTTTAGCAAGAGGACTTTGGCTGGCCTTGTACCTTCTTTGTGCCAGGCAGTTACAGGGAGTGGTCCTAGGATACAGTGATGAGTCTATGGAAGCCAAAACAGGTTCTTTTTCTCCAAATAACTCTATTCTTTCAACTTTGGGTTTTTTTGGGTTTCTTTAATTGTGTACATCTACACAAGAAAACTCAAGAGTGACTGAGCAGAGCTTGCTTTTCAAGCAGTGAAAGTCAACAGACTGTTCTGAAATCACAGCAAATATCTGTCAATTTGATGGCTTCTCCAGATGCTGAGATGAATGTTGCAGAGCACACAGATTATCTGATAAATATCTACACTGATCCCAAATGTTCTACCTCATTCTCCCTCTTCTCCTTCAAGAGATGTGCTTGCCCATGAGCTCTGTGCATACAAAAGGCGTTGTTTACAGGAAGGATCCTTCTCCTTCTAGCTCTGCAGCAGCTGCAAATGCCGAGTGACCTTGTTCACCTCTTAGATACCAGAAAAACCTGTGTGCCAGAACTGTCACAAAGCTTTATGTTTGTGTAGCACCTATAGGACAGCTTTTCAGAAGAGTGCTATGTGTATTCCCTAATAAAAATAATGAGTGAATAATCACTGGCAATATACATGCAAATTGGCTTTCCAAAGCACGAAGCCACATGACAAAGTTTATCAGTCAAGGGCATCAAAGCAATTGTGAGCAGTTCCTGGAGAATGAGTCCTTCAAAAACGCATGAAATCAGCCTGGCAGCCTCTGAAATATACAGTCCAGTTGCTTATGTCCCTACAAATATTTACTGTCTCACTGTGCAGGCACTAAGGAATGCATATTAGAAGGGCTCTTTCAGGACTGATACATTGGTAGTGAGAAGCTGAGTAAAGACTGATCATTATTTTATCTTTGCTGAGCAACATTGTAAGCAAATTGCACATAATTATGACAAAATACCATCAACATCATGACAGTCTCCTGTTGTGTGCTGGGGCATTTGGCACACAGTGCTGCCGAGTCAAATGTTTGTTCCCTTTCTCCTGCTTGCTATTTGTGTGTTTTGCTTTGTTGCTTTGACTCACGCTCTTGCTTCAATAAAGGCTTGCTATGTTGTGTACAGCGTTCACTGATTTATACCAGAGGATTGAACCTCAGTAGCCAGTCTTGTCTTCATTCCTTACTGCAGGGACTGTTCCCTGCCAGAAACATTTCCCATTCTCTGGGGAGGACAGTGGGAGAAAAATGAGTCCAACCAGCAATACCCCTGAAGGAGAGGAATATACACTCTGTGATATACCACTGCTAAACCATGTGGCCTTTCGGGGGACTGATGGCCTGGCTGGGTTTTAACCTTGCCCATAAGATCCTTTCAGTTGCCTTTGGCAGCAGATGGCAAAAGCTGCAAGAATAAAGGCTGAAGTCTCCATGGAAGGAGGTGCTGTACAGCAAGTGAGGTGATCTCATCATGTTTGACTAGTCTAAACCAAATGCAGATGAACCCCATCCAGAGGTTTTTGAAGCTTATAAAATCTAGCCGGAATAAATGGTTTCAGATTTTAAGTTGCTTGCTTTGCAAAGCAGTCCTGAGTGGTTATCCTGTACTAGGACAAAAAATGGGCAACACAACTGTGGATGAAATCTAATACTGACAATTGCAATGTAGTTCACAGGGAAAGTCAGAAGAATGACTGAACAGTGCTAGTGGTGTTGAAACTGCATATTCACAGTTTTCCTTGCAGATGTAAGTACTGCCCACAAAACAAAAATATCAAACAAAAAAAAAGGTAAGCTTTAAATCTGTGCTGTACATACTTAGCAACTGATCCTGGAGAGGCAAGCCAGTATTTAATATCTTCCAAGGCTTTGCACATGTTTGGAAATAGAGGTCCATCTGCCTGTTGAAACCATCAGAAAACATGGGACTAATAAATACAAATTTTGCCCGAGCTTCTCCTTTTTCTGATCAGAAATTTTGTTCAGGTGCATAAGCTGGCTGTGACATTAGTCTTGTAATCCTGTGCTTTTGCGTCAAGTCCATCTTGAGGGGCAGAACAAAGAAACACAGCACACACCTGTAGCAGAGGTGCAGTATAAAGAGATGTTAGGCAGAGTTTAAGTGCAGTGGAGTGCAGTGTTTAAGGCCTTAAACTTTCAGAGAGTTGAAGGATGCAAAGGGGATGTGAAGGCACAGGGGGTGGAGAGGCAGCAAACCCCATTTTTCCCCCAATGGGGAGTGTTTGCTGCAGCCCAGTGATGGCAGTGAGGGCATACAGACCCCTTTCACACCGTTCCTCTGCTCTGGAGGTCAAGCCACTGAGTGCAAATAAAGGGAAGACTGAAAAGCAATGCCACGCGTGTTTTCCAGAGGCGAGAACAAAGGCTGCTGCTGCTCCGACAAGGCAATGAGCCCTCTAGAGGCAATCAGAGCATCTCCTACCATGATGGTGCTCCATTGAGGGTTTTTTCTTTATCAAGACACTTAAAAAAATGTTTGCAAACTGTCTGCTAGTCCATTATGTATAGACCATTGAGCAGTTCTCATCTTACGTGGCATTCTGTTGAAGATGTGGCAAGTATTGAGGAAAACAGCTTCTCAGCTATCCAATAACCCTTTCACAGCCAAACTACGTGCAAGGTGAATCTAATCACAGTCCATCTCAGCCCTGGTAAGAGCCACTAAGCACAGCAAGCAGGAGCTCCTCTCTATGCCTACAGGAATGGCCCAGGGTATTGCCTCCACCTCGGTTCTTTCCCCAAGGCAGCGAAGAGGGAGGGAAGAGTGACAGCAAACTGCTGGGGAGCAGCGCAGGATGACTATCAGGCTGTGGGGCAGCTTCTAATATAAAAGGTGATCGATTCCTCCCTCCCGATGGGTCTGTTAAAATCACAGCCTCCTGCCCTTTCCATCCTGGGAAAGCCGCGGATGCTGTGGGGACGCTGGGGTTTTTATAAGGCCGGTTCTCCAAGGGATGCTGGAGCTGTGGAGCTGCCTCCCCTGTGTCTGGCTCCTCTGTGCTGTGGGTGAAGCAGCAGGCGGGGAGGCTCCATGTGCTGCAGCCTCACCGCAGCAGAAGCTGTGACTGGGGTCGTGCCCGTGCGTGGGTTGTGTTTCATCGCTCTTGCTTCACTTTCAAGGACTTGGAACTTATCAAGAGCAGCAGTTTAGTTATTCAGGCTTTAAAAAAGCCCCTCCAGGCACTTCTGTACACCTGTCTTTACAAGGCAGCGTAAAACCTTTCTGCAATGCCCCCTCAGGGATGCATAAAGTACCTGCGGTGGGGCTTCAGCTTGGTCCAGAAAAGTGCCCTGCATCTTTTCTTTGCTTTCTCTTTATAGCTCTGAGTGATTCCTATCTATCTGCTGTCAGGCCAGAATTTCTCCAAAAAGAGAACCTTTCCTTTTCCTATTTCCTCAGAAAATTTACCCTGTAAGCTCAGCATTAAATGTTTTAAGACCTTAAGCCTGTCAAGGTGATGTCTGTGATATTAATTGCTGAATGATCTTGCTCCAGTGGTCTGCAAGATACAACAGCAAAATGGTCCAGTGATTTCTCTGCTAAAACAGTTCAGTCTAAAACTAGCATTTCCTATGTCCTTACTTTTCTTGACTAGATCTTAATTACAAACCTATTAAAATTCCACGCTTTGATTAACAGACAGTGCTAATTTGAAACATGCAGTTAATTTTGTGACACCAGTGCCAGGTTCACCCATCCATCTCAGGCAAAGAAAAGGAGGGAAAAAAAGCTCCAGTCTTACACAGAATTACCTCCCTCTCCTCACAACAATTAAAAACCTTATATAAGCCTCTCACAGGGTATTTGTGGGATGATAGGAAAAACAGCAAGTATAAATCTCTTGTTTAGTTTATTGTGCACATTATTTTTAAAAGTGTGATGGCTGATTTAAACCAAGTAAGAATATATGTTAGTTAGCCCTCACCTGGCTGCTTTTGGAGAGTATTTCTTAGGGAAGGTGTTCTTGATTTATATTTTTTCTCCTCTCCAAATGGAGGCAAGTGTTAGATGCCAGTGTTCTCAAAAGGAATGCAGACATCTAATTTTATTTAATCTCCTTTTAAATATTGGTTTTGGTAAACTAATGAGACTTTTGGAATCAGCATTTTTAAGAGAGTTAAGACTACAGCTTGATGCTTGGATTGATATCTTAGCAAGGCAGGGGAGGGACTATTTATTCTCGGAAGTCTGTGACAGAAGTGATGTAGAGCCTAAAAAAGGTACGTTTCTTTTATAAAGATGTTGGTGCTGTGTAAGCAACAGTCCACACATTTTATCTGCTTGTTATGTTGATCTCTCACAAGTTACAAACCTCCACTGCTGTAACAGCAGTAATAACAGCAATCCCTAGCCCATTAGCATTAGTTCCCTAAACACTTGTAATGCAGCCTGGTCCTAGACTGGGAAACACAAAGCTGGCTCATATTTTCACTTTGATTTTAGATTTTAGCCAACAAAAACCTTGGTTTCCTGCATGCATTTTCTGGGAGTACAGAGTTCCAATGTAGTTAATGCCATATTGAAGGAATCAAAAATTTACTTTTTATTCTTGACTTTGTCTTTCTGGCTACAGATCTCTGAAAATGAGGATTGATTTTTGTCAGGACAAGCAGTAGAAAACAATAACTTGGGTCTTGTCCAGCCCTTCTCTTGCCTCCTTTGGTGGCTGCAGTGGGTCAGACACAGGGCTGTATCGTAAGTGTTTTGGACCAGCCCATCAAGGGGGAAAGGAGCACAGATTTGGAAGAGGTCACTGTCTCCCTCAGAAAGCGTCTTGGCATTTTAACCTGCCTTTGGGTGCCATTTTACAGTAGGATGAAGAGCTCTTGCCCTTCCTCTTTGTAATTAGAGAGAAATTAGGTTTGATACCATTCTGGTGGCCCTTTGGGGCCCAGGGGAGGAATTTTGGCCTTGTCACAACTGTCTGGTCAGTGCCGAAGTTTTATTGTTTTTTTCTGAATCCCGGTATGTGGTAACTAAAGTTTATAATTGGTGTTCTTACAGCTGGTTGGTGCCTAGGAGAAGGGACTGGTTTCCCAGCAGACTGGCTGGGGAAAGAGGAAGAGTTGCACAGTCACAAAATGTTTTCTTTACATTAAGTTAAAATTTCCTATGTTTCACCTTGTCTCTGTTGCCTCCTGTCCTTAGATCATGCAATTCCAAGAAGGGTCTTGCTCAGTATTTGCAGACAGCAGGTCTCCCTCTCACCTTCTCTCCTCTTGGCTGAGCATTCCCAGCTCTCTCATCTTCTCCTCATACACCATATGCTCCAGCTTTGTGGTGGCCTTCTGCTAGACCAGCTCCACAGTGCCAACACCTTTCTTGTGCTGCAGAGGCCAAAAGTGGGTTTAGCACCCCAGCTGTGGTCTCACAATTGTGGAGGAGAGGGAAATAACCATGGTTGTCCTTCTTGCTAACGCAGCCCGGGATGCTCCCGACCTTCCTTGCTGCAAAGATTCATTGCTGGCTCCTATTTGACTTGATGTTCACCAGGAGCTCCTTGTCTGCAAAGCTGCTTTCCTGTCAGCCCTCAGCCTGTCCTGTGCATGGGGTTATTTCTCATCAGGGCAGGGCTTGGTGCTTCTCTTCCAGTCCCTTAATTAAGACACTAAAGAGTACTGTCCCCAGTAGGGATTTCTGGGGGGGCTTTGCAAGTTCAGGGGCTGCCATTTGGACTTTATTCCCATAACCACCACCCCTGGAACATGACACTTCAGAGGATTTCCCACCAAGCTTCTTGTCCCCTCACTAGTTTCTTTATAAATTTGATTTCCCGAAGAAGGCATGGAATAAGTTAGGACTTGGAATAGCAATATGAATTCAGAACAAAACATCTTTATCAGCTTAAGCAATAAGCAAATACATAAATTGGTGGCAACTTACGCAAAAAATGTTTTGTGGATTTTGAAATTGCTGCTGTTTTCCCCAGGAATCTGCCAAATAACCCATGGAAAAAAAAAAGAACATTGAGAGATGGAGAGCACAGGCTGGCTGTTGGAAGAAAACTTATGTAACAGCTCTGATCTATTAATTTTAAAAACATTAAGCATATTTGAAAGATAATGAGCCTGTGAGCTAATCTCTAGATGTCAAGCTATCACTATTATGAGACACACCTGCCAAATATGTATAAACAGCATTGTTATTGTCTTTAGATTTTTTGTAGATAATTTGTAGATAATTGTATTTTATAATTATAATTTGTAGATAATTCCCTATAGCATATGTAGCATATGTGGATTACTTCTTAATTTTTTGAAATATGAGATCTTTTTCTTTAGGTCTGACTTTAATAATTAGTTTAATAGTTTCTTTTCTAAGAATACCTGCTGTAAGTATCTCTTCTTCATAACCTGGGAGAAAGGATGACCACAGAAATCAAGTCATACTAAAGAAAACATTTAAAAATGAAAAACTGCAAAATTATCAAGAAAAGTTCCTCACAACTAATTTTTTACAGAACGTTTCATAATTACTTTTACCTCCCTTGGATGTTACTCTTCCCGATGTCAATATATTATATATAGAAACACCACTTCCAGACACTGAAGAAGCCAGGCTCCAAACTTCAGAGACGTTTAATTGATCCTGGAATCAGGAGCAGCCTTTGTGTGCTTGGGTTCTATGGGTTATGAATAGAATAAACCATTCCAGGTCCTCTAAGGCCCTGTGAGGGCCCCATGGTGGAAGTCTGCAAACTGCTTAGTTTGGGAAGACCAGGTTGGCACACTGCGTCTTCTAGCCTGGGTTGGATGGGCTTTGGAGCAACCTGGTCTAGTGCAAGGTATCCCTGCCCCATGGCATAGGGGACTGAACAGGATGATCTTGAAGGTTCCTTCCAACCCAAACCATTCTGTGATCCTCTGATCTCTGCTTGCCCACCTGCATTTTCAGGCAGGCAGCATCTGCTGCCCAGTGCAGACACAGCTGAAAAAGAAATTGTTAAGTCTGGAGTAGGCTAAGGAATTTATGAAGACCTGGAAATGCACTAAAAACCAAACATAAAAAGGGAAGGAGCATTAGGTTAGTCAGGCAGTTTCAAATGTCAAAGACATCATCTCTACCTCACCAGCAGTGAATGGGTGGATTGCCCCCAAACTAGATGAACAGATACATGTTAATTTGCTGCATTGAAAAAGATAGGTCAATAGCAGACCCAGAACCTAAATATAGATGTTTCTACACTTAGTTACTATGCAATGCAGCTTGATGATGGTTGCCAGAGAAACCCATTTATGCTGTTGAATAAGGTTGTGCTGTCCCTGCTTTATCCTCTCCCACATAATGAACTTTTTAAAAAGTGAAGGTTTGGTACAGAATGGAGCTGTGGTGAATGTGCTGCATACAGAGGCAGTAAGTGTTTAGATGTCAGCTGTGTGTATGTATTTTTCCATTTTGGGACACAGTGAAATAACTCAAGGTATCTGTAGTGCTGGAGAACGGCAGTGTTTCTAACTCAGTCTGAGCTCTTCTGTCTCAGATGTGGGGGTGGGCAAAAGAGGCACTTTCACAATACACTCAGCAAAACTTTTGCCTGTCTCTTGGGTCCAGCAAGGACTGAACTTTTTTACAGCTATGAGGTGTTGGATTCCTTCATGACTGCATAGCTTTTCACAGTCATGGGTTCTTCCCTGCCAAAGACTAAAAGCAGACAAGCCAGTGAACCACATGAACTGAAAGCACCACGTATGGCCTCGGACTGTCCCTCCTTCTAGGAGCTGCCACCAAGACTGACTAGGCTGAGAGCAAGACAACAATACCTGTGCATTATGATTCAGTGAGCCTGCCGAGGGCACAAGGGAAGTGAGCTAGAGCTAGCCTATGGATGGGCAGGAGCTGTGCAGCCTGGAAGGCATGGGACTTTTGCTAGGATAAAAAGGTGGGGAGAAAAAAATCATGAGCCTTGGAGAGCGGACACATAGGGGTTGAATAATTGTGGAGTCTCCTCTTGTGTGAAAAGTGGTGACCATGAGTAATTCTGTTTTCCAGGTCTCAGCAGAGTCTCCTCCCTCTGTACCTTATCCAAAGGAACACAGCACCTCTCAACTGAGTCTTCGCCTTTTCCTGGGCTTGATTTCTGCAAACACCTGTTCCTCATGGTCAAGATGAAGAGCAAAAATGCATTCCTCTGATACTTGTGCCCTGTAAAGTCATTTAATTAGCCCCCTGAACTTCTATGAGGCTGGGGGCTTTGCAGACTTTGAAAAGGAATGACATGGTTTCAGCTCACAGCAGAGGCTTCTCTCTGATAAGATGGGGAAAATAAGTCAGAGAGGGGAGTGACGGTGAACTACTGAAAGCACTGGGGGAAAAAAAATTAAATTAGGAAATATCACACACGCCTGATGCCAAACCACTACTCAGAGACAGTGCAAAGTCTCCTGTATGGTTTTTATGCTGTGCTTAAACAACACGCACGGCTGGGCAGGAGATCAATAGTACAGTGACAATTAGATATTAAGTAGAAAGAAAAGGGTATGGTAACACTATGACCAGATTGCTAGAAATATTTGAGCATGAGGAATGGAGGTGGAATTAATATTTTGAGAGCTTGATACTAGAATTTCCCCTCCCCAGTAAAACTGGCCTTATTTCTTCTGAAAGGTGTCTTCAAGGATTTTTAAAATAACCTCAGACTTTTCCCTTGCTGCTGGTCCAATGTTTCCTCTCATTTCCTTCTTCCTGCTTAGGATCTCCTCTTGACTCCTTTTATTAGTTAAATATATGAAAGGCGACCTTTGCTTTTTACATATTTTATTTCTCATGGGACTTGTATTTTAAAATTTGCTGACAGAGTGCCAATCTGCATGTTCTTTTCATACTCTTTTCTACATGAAATGCCTAAGACAGTCACTTTTATTTTTTTTATTACTCCTCCACACAACGACTTCTGCAATAAGACCCTGATACTTCGTTAGACTTGCCAGGCACTGCCGTAGCACTAGTAATTATAACAAAGAACAATGCACAATCCCAGAACGTGTTTCAAAGTCCTTCTCACCTCAGCAAAGACATGCAGACATGAAGAAATACATTGAGAGGTTTGTCCCTACCCAGTGCAGTTCCCTAGCTTAGGAAAATCATACCTTCAGCCTCCTTGATTACTGTGGCTTTCATTATCCAACTTCATTCTTCAAGGTTTCAGAAGGCAGCGGTTAATAGTACTTTCCTCATAACTTTCTGGCTCTCATCTTTCTGAGAGTTGTTCCTTTTCAATTTGCAAAAGGACAAAAGGTTTCCACAAAGCTTGCTGCTCTACCTACACACTTGGGAAACGTAGCAGGGAGAGAGATGCTGCTGGAGCACAAGATCCATTAGCAATTGTTTCCCTTGCAAGGGCACGAGAAAATGTGATTCTCTACATGATGTTGATGACAAATTCCCAGGTCTCACTTTGGCAAAAAGAAGCGAAGTTGTTTGACTCTCAGTTTTGCAGCCATACTATTCTCTTGCTATCACTGTAACTAGATTTAAGTTAAGATGCCAAGTTTTAGGCAAATCTTTAGCAAGTGCCAGCAAAAGGTTGGTTGTAACAAGGGCTCTAATTCCATTTTCCCAATGGTGAAATAAAACAGGAGCACGTCTCAGCCTATGAAGCCCATAAGAGCAATACCCATGGCTTTGCCCTAAGCTCCATGGCAAAGGATTCGTGCCCCCTGGCTCCTCTAGAAAACAGAGGCATGTGCTCCCAGTGCAGGATCAGCGCTCCTTTCTCTGTCCTGTCCTGAGGTGGGGTGGGCACAAGACCTTTGGCATTGGATGTGGGCAATGCAGTGTAGGTTTTATGCCCCCAAGAAGTGCTTGCGGCAGTGTAAAAGGCTGGGAAACTCAGCCCTTCTGCCATGGGTGCGACTCCTTCAGGTTGTTCTTCAAACATTAATGACTGAAGTGGGGAAATAAGGAGGAGAAGAGGGTAATAGGTTGCACCATAGGAGCAACCATGTTCCTGCAGTTCTTGGGGTTCAAACAATAGAGGAGACAGAAGAAAAAAGTCTGATGCCAATCACTGTTTTCAATATCCTCCCACATAGCAACTGCTTCTATTGAGCCTTTCTATTGTGCAAGCCCTTCCTTCACTGCAAACAGAGTGGGAGCTCTCGGTGAGCCTTGGCTTCCAGCAGAGAAAAATACTGTGCTTTGGTCAATGTCAGTGAAACCTTGGTTGTGCCTTAGGTTTGCTGGAGTGCTGAAATAGTCAGGGGCTTGGCTCTGCAGAGAGAAACAGAGAGAGGCAGAGCTGGGGAAGGTTCCCTTGCTTGCAAATTGGCTCCTTGAATTAAAAGAGACCCCGCTCTTCCTTTGTACTTAACCAGCAGGTCCTTACAAGCCCTTCAGCATTATTGCCTGCAGGGCTCCGGCTCTCAGAGCAGAGAAACCGGATTAAAAAAAATGGTTGCCATAGACCACAAAGGCCAAACATTCTTCCTTGTCACCTCAGCATTGTTGAAGTCCTGACTGGCTGGTTGCAGCTGCCTTGTAGTTCAGTAGAACATCTCTGCTACCAAAGCGATTGGCACAAGCCTCCAGCAGCCCTAACCGCACCACACCTGCACTTTGACAAAGTTTGTACCTGGATCTGAACCTTCCTCTTGAACTGAGTTCTAGTTTTTAAACGAATTTCTGCTGGCTTCCAAGTAAAACAAAAGGGAATGTACATTCTCTAGGAAACGTGACAAGAATGACAGTAGAGAAACCTAAATTTAACTTGAAAAATATGATGACAGTGTATGAGCAATTAGCAAGGGAATCCCTGTAAAAAACAGGTTGTTAGTACTGATTTTTTTTTTTTTTAAGAATTCATTAAAAGTAGAGCTGAGCAGGTTGAAAGAATAAGTATGGCAGACCATTAATGGAACTTTCCAATTTTCCATGACATTTTGAAAGATCTTCGTTGCAGGAAAGAAGAGAGAAGCAAAAGATGTGCTAATGCTCAAGAAAAAAACCCCTTTGCTGGTGTATTGCTACACGTATTTTCAACTCAGGAATAAAATACCAGAACAAATATTAGTAACAGTAAAGCCACTGGAGAACTAGAACTAAAGAAATGTTTGAAGGTACCCTTCCTCCAACTAAATGCTTTGAAAAATTATTTTTAAAGACTTTTGCACATGTATAGATCAACAGTGGTGACAGCTGTGCTGTAGTATCATTGCCCTGTTATTTCTGGGTAAGAATATTGGTTATAAAGCAAAATTATTAAAAAAAAATAAGTAATGCCACTGCAAATTGGATTGCTTCTGCAGTTTTCATTACTGGTCAGGAAGCTGGTAATTGTAGGATCATTAAGAAGTGAAAACATGTCTTAAAATAACTTGTTCAGCAAAGACTCCCTTTTATTGGATTTCTTTCTCTGAAGACCAGCTCCAATATTTCTCAGAGCTGCAATATGCTGAGATGTGCAAGTCCTTCCTGCTCTGTTACAATTTACTGAGTGAGCAAAACAGCTTCTTGATAGATGGAATTTAATGAAACTTGCATGGAATGACCTAATCACAGGACTAAAACAGGGCCCTCTGTGGCCCAAACCACCTCTGTACAGCTGCTGAAGGGATGACAGCTTGGTGGAGACACTGCAGAAAATAGGATTCCCAGGGTGTCAGAGGAATGAAACGCTGCAAATAGCTGGCTTAGGGATTTAAAGGAAGGGCTTTAAGAGCTACCCTTCAAACTCAGTGGTAGATTCAAACAAAATCCCCTGAAAGAGAAATGCTAGAAATTTTGTACCTGTCTTTATTCAAGACCAGCCTTCCATCTTCTTCCTGCTCCCTTGACATAAAGTAAATTCTAGGTGCTGAGGCTTCACTGTAGCATTTTTTGGTTTTACCCTACACTTCAGCAACTTCAGAGCTGGGAGACATCCTCGCCCCATTTGCCTGACCCCACTGTGTGAGGGTCCGAGAGGCAAATCCTCAGAGAGGCCAACCTGGGGCCGTGGCAGGGGAGTGCAGCAGGACATAGAGCATCCCCACAGTGACCTGCTGCTCCCCACTTGGATGGATTCTGCACCCCCCATCAAGGCCAATGCACCCAGAGACCTTTGTATGTGTGGTGCAATGGCCCTGACTACTTACGGGCTTTGGATAAACAGTGGGGTATTGTTGGGCTGGTCCATTATGGCTGTGATGGGATCTCAGAAAGCTCTTGTGGATACCTCTGGGTGCAGGAGAGCTCATGAAGGGGGAGGTCTGCTCCCTATAGACCTTCATGTCGGCAACGTGAGCTCCAATCTTTCCTATCCTCTGTGCAGGTAATTATGCCCTCCCACTCCTTTAAACAAAAATACATTCTTCTCTTTCAGTCAGACTTTGAGAACTTTTTTTTTCTGCCCACCTTAGCTCATATCAATCAGGCTTTACGTAACAGTGGTATTTTAAGAAGTAACACCTACTCTGCAGAAGAATTATTAGAAAAGGCCAATTTAAAAGGAAAAATGGAACATGAAATGTTACATTCTGTCTAAGGGAAATATTTTCACAAGTAACAATCAAAAGGAAAAGCTGACCCAGAGAGAAAAAATGCCATAGAAGGATTCTTAGTACTAAATAGGATTTAGTTTCTTAGTTCCTGGCCTTAATTCTGTTTTCACTTTCCATGTACTACAGAAGAGGGCAGTATAAACCCAGTGTTTTGCATGTAGAAACGAGAATGCTTCTGTGGTCACATCAACAGCACGGAACCTTAAATTAATGTTTCTGTTCATACACTAGAGAAGAATTCATTCAAGAGCAGAACCAGCCTATTAAATCTCCAGTGGTTCACACTCAGGAGGATTTTCCAGCCCAAGTCTTTAGAAACACAGAACTGGGAGACTTCTTTCACTCTGCATGTTCTGTACACACAGTCTATAAATCCAGCACAGACACTGCATATGAAGTCTATACATCATAAATGCCAAACAAGCAGAAGCAGGGGCAGAGTTCAGCAGTGAATAAGGTGAGTAATTGCAGCACAGTGCTTTTACTTACTCCCATGCAGATAGGTAAGAAGGCTGTGTCACAGGAACAGGATGGTTCTCCAAGAGTTCTGCTGGTTTTGACTAAATGGAATATCCAGCTCCAGAGTGGATGGAGCAGCTGGAGGACTCCTGGTTGAAAGAGTCTTAGACATTGCTTTCAGATTGTAAAAGTGTTTTTGTAAGGTATCACACTCACATACACTTGAAAGGAGTGTATGAACAGAGAGGAATAGAGGCAGGTATCGATCTGGCTTGTTTAAAAATATGAGGGTGCATAATCTTGTCTGCCCAGACTGACCTCACCACCACAGCCCCACAGAGCTGTAACACCTTTCAGCCACAGCAGGAGTCGTGGCTGCAGTGGCAGCATCACTGTGTCTCTCCAGGGTCTGAGTAAACAAATGCAGGAAGGTTTCCAGGCAGAGATGATACTCTTAATCAACCTGGTACTATTAGAAAAAACCAGATAAGCTCTCAAGGATATAATTGTTTGTCAGGCCTTTGAGGAGTTAAGTTTGCAGAACACTCTGCACTCCTTAGTTTCCACATCGCTCTTTCCCTTACATAATAGTTTGGCTTCCCTTATATAATAGTAGCTTTCTAAAATCTCTTTTTATTGCCGATTTTTTAAATGGTTTTCATCTCTCAAAAGACAAATTTCCCTGTGAACTATGACAGGAAACATCAGACAGCTTGTGGAGGTTGTGTGTGCAAAAGGAAGAGAAACTTTCCTCCAGAAGCTGGAAGGAAGGGGATGAAATTACTATTTATACTTTCACAGGCTTAAAGTTATAATTTGACATTTAAGATGTACTCAGTGAGAAAGTTGCATAAAATCAACTTTGAAAATCTAACAGGATACCACAGGGACTGTAGGTGGTTACAGTCTAATAGAGAATTTTATAGAAGTGTTTAGCAGGGATAGTGCTCTAATAAAGAGAGTCTATAAAAAGAAGTTTCCGTGAAAATCTATAGGATTTAACAGCAGAAGCGTGGAGAAAGGGGGAGAGGTAGGGGAGCAGGGAGGGAGAAGATGTGACTTAAGTAACGTCTGCTGAAAATTACATGTTTTACAATCTTGTGTAGGTGGACTCTAAACATTTTAATGATGCAAACGTCAGACTTGGATTTCAAGTGCCCCAAAGCATGAAATGTTGAAATGAAGGGCTGGAGTTTCTGCCCATCTGTAGCAGAATTGTGCTGCTATTTATAGGCTTGCTTTGCTCAGATATCTAAAACGCTTTCATTGCTTCTCACAAACAGGCATGCCTATAGCTGAATGCAACTGAGTCATCTGAATATACCGCACTTTTCCTCAAATTAACAGGAATTCAAAGTCCTACCTTTTCCCTGTGAAAGAACCCGAGTAGGTAGATAACCTCCAAGCACTCTCTTTTGAAAAACATTGCAACTCCTGCATGAAAGGTGATTTTGTCACTCTCAAACTTGGAGATTTTGCACTGATCCTAGCGTTGGGTTTGAAATTTTCCCAGGCTCTGCCAAAATTCTCCTCCTCCCCTTGCACTCTCTGTGTTTTGACAGGGAGGATCATGACTGGATTTAGTGGGGAGATCCATAGTCAGAGCAGGCAGTTTTTAACACAACCACGCAGTTAACCTGACTGCATCCTAGAAAACATCCTAGTTAAATGCATTATGTACATTTACTTTGTCAGCTCTTTTTCATGGATGGCACTTGAACAGTCACTGCATAAGCACTCTCTGGTTGATTCAGGTTTGCTGTAGTTTGACATCCTGGTCAAATCCAGTGTCTGTGAGTGAGGAAATGTGACCATCAGCCAAGCTCAGTGTAGAAAAACATCCTGGCATTACAGTAATTACAGTACAGAGAAAATATAATTATCTGGAGTAGGTGGAATTGTGTATTAACCCCATTTTCTTAGACAAATAGGTCATGCACTTATCCAGAAGGCAGGTTTGTATTATATTTTTTACTTTTGTAATCCCAGGAGTCTTTTCAGGGTGTCTAAGTATTAGAGTTGCATATTGTCACGAAATTGAGGCTAATGTGTTTAGGCACAAGAAAGTGACGATTATAAACAAAGAAGAAACACAGGAGCAAATCTCTTCTCCGCCACTTTAGTGCCACTTTCTACCTGTGATACAGACTGTCACAGGAGGCAGTTGTGCCACAGGCTGCGTGGCCATTCTCATGTCTCCAATGCTTTTCCACACAACCTACATTTCCTAGGGTCTAGGAGCTATGCTACCACCTTCCCCAGTCTCAGAGTGACCAGGAAACATGACTTGCCCAGATGATACGGAGGTTGTCTAATGTCAGTCTTCTCCAGTAGCATCTCAGCCAATATGAGGTTAAACAGCTCCTGTCCCTTGTGCAATGTCCCACTCACATGGACCAGCAGTCCTCTGGGGACCCTCACCGTGCCATGCACAGTGCCCACAGCACCACTCTTCAGCCAAAACTGCTTCTCTAACATATTGCTATCAGTGTTTTAGGCTTTCTACTGCATGATGCAGCATGAGGGCCAGATTCCTCAGAATCCTTCCAGACCCTGGCCACAATAACCTCAATGAGAGAAAAATCAGCCAGCTTTTCCCTAGCTGAATGCTCACAGTGCATGCCATTGATTTGAATGGATGTAAATATAAGTACCTTAAATTCTCCAGGAAGAATTTGCAGGCATCAGCCCAGCCCTTCAGGACAATGAAGCAGACATCCAGTTCTTAGCAGGTAGGTTTCTCAGAGAGGCTTGAGATTGTGATGTACTGACATCCAGTTATAAGTGCCAAGTATCACCAAGTCGTGGTGGATAAGAGGGGACTGGCTGGGCAGGGGGGATGCTGCTGGAAGAGGAAGCAAGGACATGTTGTCTAAGTTTTCACACACAGTGAAACAAGGCAGGGAAAGAGCATCTGGGGGCAATAGGTGAGTGTATAGCACAAGGTGATACTAGAAAGACAACTAATATACAGCAACGTGCTGTAAGGTAAAGCAAGCTTAGAATACGCACCAAATTATGTTTTTTAAATGATACACCTGGAGTTGTTAGCTCTGCTTCACTGGCAGCGGCCCTTCAGGTTGTGGATGTGCAGGCTCCCGTTTCTTAACATTTCAGACTTGATAAAAATGTAATAGGAGATTGCAGGCTCGAGAGGATGATGGTCACAGCAGCAAAGAACTGCTGAAACACGCACTTTTCCCTTGGCATTCGGTGTCGCTCACTAGAGGGCACCAGCACTTCAGCTTAGTGCCAGACTGTGCCCAGCTAAGTTAGGGTTCCTGGGGGGAAATAAAAACCCCCTGTTCACAGCTAGCGGGTAAGAGAATAAAAGCTGTAAATAATAACAGCAAGCAAAGTTGCTCTGGTGAAAAGAAAAGAGGTTCAGGTCAAAGATTAGATTTCTAAGTTTGTGTTTATCATGAAAAACTGGACACATTCCTAGCTCCAATGGCAAAGGCTCACTCCTGGCAAAATAAATGGAAGCCTTTAAAATAAACAAGCTCATATAAATTTTTAAAAAGGATGTAAGATTATCTAATTATAATTTAGTATGCACATCTTGATACATCAGAATAAGGGAAGTCAGTACTGAGCAATGAGTTGACAAAATATTGCTGCTGTTTAGGGCACTTTAGAAGCGAATGGAAGCGGCTCAGACTCCCAGCCTGAACCCAGAAGGACACTGCAGGTGTTTCTCAGACTTATGAAACTTTCTGTCCTTAAATGTGTAGAAAAAAGCGACTTTCACACTTTTCGCCAGTGGCAGGCAAGCCCACCCTACACCCCCGTGACTGTGGATTCTCACACCACGGTATGACTGGCAGCTGGTCCTTGGCTCACACAGGTCCCCTGGGACCTCCTGGTTTGATATTCAGCACTGTGGGAATACGGGTTGTGGTTGCCACCAGGATGAACCCTTCCCAGTGAGCTCTGCCGTGCCCCAAGCCAGCCTGGCCCGGTCAATCCAGGACTCACTGCCTGTCCAGCCTCCTGGTGTTCTTCTGGACTCTAAGCCATAAAAAGTCAGCACTACTTTAAAACACCACTCAAAACGGGCTGCCTAAGAACAGGCTTTCCTGAAGCCAGCAAGATAACAAGGCCATTTAATCATCCAAAACTATGTGGCTTCAGCTTTGTCCCTCAAGGACATAAACATCTCTTTTTAACCAGACTTGGCAGCAAAATTCCTTCTCCTGGATTTCAGCTTTCTAAAACGTTCATAGAAAAGCTGATCCTTGCATGACTTGACTGAGGAGGTTGGTGCCCATGAGGGACTAGACAACCTGGTGGTTAAAACATTGCTTGGCATGTCAGGAAACCAACATCACCTGTGTCTGGGGCAGCATGTTTGAGTACCTTTTACACTGCTGTGTCCTTTTTGTCTAAAAGGTACTTTTGGAAGAGAGGAATCTGTCTATGACTGCATGCCTTGAATAAAAGGATTGAAAAATAGGAGGAAAAAGACCAAAAATATAGGGAAAAAAATTACAGCTGAGGGTGCACCTGAAAACAGCCTTTCAACATCTAAAATGAGACAGGGCAGTGCTTGTTCTGCAAGTCTGGACAAGGCTGAGGTGCAAGATCTGCTTGGAAAAGACCATTCAGGTGGATGTGAACAAAAACCAGACTTCCCCAGTGGAAACTTAGGCATAAAAACCCCCAAACCAACTCGATGCTTCTGAGGTTGGTTGGCTTTTTATGAGCAGTATTGATTGGCCATAGTCTAAGTGGAAGCATCCTGATGCCTTAACCTCTGCATGTTTGATAAGCCTGGAGGCCTTGTCTCCACAGCATCAGTACCAAAGGGGGAAGGGGCAGTAACAGCATCCCAGGGCATCCCTCGGATCCAGCTTCTCATAGCACTCATATTAATTCCCTCATCAAATGCTGCTGAGACCTCAGCTTGGGCAATGGTTCTGGTACTGGAGGTTGTGGAGATAGGTGAGGTGGGCTGGGAGCAGAGCTGAGCAAGAAGAACGACCAAAGGCTGGGAAATACAGCCTGTGAGGAGCGACCTCAGTGCAGCTTGTTAAATAACAAACACTGAGGAGTACTGAAAACATACCCAGAGACTCTGTGCAAGGTGTAGAAAAACAGCCATTTCAAAGGGATGCTGTAGAAGATTTCCCAAGGCCCTTTTCCAGGGTAATGTTGTATAATTCTGTGAAATCTCAGGTTTAGAAATTAGTCTAGAGAAGCAGGGGCTAACTAGTCTAATAGTTTTATATATTTTTTTACAATCTGCAAAATTGGATGGTATTGCAGTTTTCAGATGGAAAATTGCCACAAGAACTCCTGAAAAAAAAACAACACAGAGTTCCACAGAACAAAGGCATATTGTGTTTTATCCTGGGTGCCAGCAAACACATTCGAGTTGCCACTCTCAGGTTTCTCAATGTATGGGATGCAATTTCATCTTCCCACCTCCAATGCCATCCCTGTGTCATCCAACTACAGCCCCTGATCTCTTTGCACAGTGCAAACCCAGGCTCTGACAGCAGGACACTTCATCAAGTGACAGGAGCAAATATGCCCAAGCAGGAACAAAGACTCAGGGTAAGAATAATCATCAGCCTGATCTTTAGTTTGCCTTGACACCCTTAAAAGACATTACCCAAACTAACCTGAGCATCAACACACACACAGGCACGCTCACAGGTTATCAGGATCCTCTCTGTTTGTAGTAGTCCTATCACAGTAGTAGCTGAGTCCTGCTGGGATGTTAAAGAGAAAGAAATCAGTCAGTAAACTTTTGGAAAGAGGGAAGGTATCTCACCAAAGGTCAAGAAAAAAAGTTAAGACTCCATACTCCAGTAAGACGAGCAAGCCTAAACTACAAAGGGTGGTCAGGAGAATTTGAGTAGCAATGCCTAGAAGGAAGGAAAACATCAGCAATGCCAAGGAAAACGGGCACGCTGTGGGTACACAATGCAAAGGCACCAAGTCACTCCCTTTCTCTGTGAGCCTGTTTGTTTCTGTTGTGCAGTTAATTCTCCACCTGACCTTCTAAGGACAGGCATGGTAGGGAATTTCAGATGGTGCTGTAATGTCTTGGCCATTGAAAACTCTTCCTTATTTTCCTTATTTTGTCTGAAATGTTCTGTGGGCACTTTCTTTAGCAGCTTTATTGGCTCTATTACAGATTGTTATTGAGCTGGCCTGCAGGAAAATCAGGTAATTTTTTGGGGACAGGATTATTTTTATTCTTTTATTTTTATAATCACTGATTTGATAACAGTAACTAATTTGTCAGTGAGTTGTTACAGTCCTAGTGATCCCCATTCCCTTATTTTCTTAGTCCCACTGTTGATACTATCATGGTGAGCATTATATAACTGTGGAGGGAGAACAAATGCTGAAAAATAGGCAAGGTGAGACTTTTCTCATTCCTAAATCCATGGCCAGCTACTGAAAAAAAAGGAAAATAACCTTCCAAGGATGTTGCAGCATTCTTCAAAGGGTCCATGTGGTGCTGGTGAGAAACTTGAGGTACTGCATGTGAACCCAGCTCCAAGGGTGAACAGCTACCAGAGTACTGGGGTGAGGAAAATTCCCAGTCCTGCCCTCCTTCCTTGCTCTGAGAAGTTTTGTAGTATTGCTGTCCTTCCTGTGGCTTCCTTCCCCTAACTCCAGGTTGCCATGACTGGCCTCTAATGCTTCTCTCTCAGCCTTGTGTGCAAATCAAAATAGCAATTTTGCATGTGGGTGAAGGAGACTGAGGAACATCCCAAGGCCAGTCTGATCCAGGAGAACCAGTGTGTGTGAGCCATGACTCCCACCTCTGCAGGTCCTGCCTTTCCAGTTAAATGAGCATGCTGCCTCAGTATTTAGCTCTGCTTTAGCCACACACATGGCGGATTTTGGGTTTTGTGTCAAGCGGGAGCTCATTAGCCCTCCTGATGCATCTCCTGTTCCCTGTCGTGGTTTGCCATGAGGCTTTGACTTCCAAAGAGCTCTGAACCCTGCTGTGCTGGAGTTGCTTGCTGCTGCCTGTCCTCTGAGCCTCTGCTTTGTACCCCTCATATGTTAGTTAACACGACCCCATCACCTCCAGTTTTCAGAACTGTTGGGTCTCCTCTGCTAGTTTCACCCCATTTCAGTCTTAAAAGTGGCCATTTAAGACCCGGCCCATCCTCCTTGAAAAGCAGCCAGAGTCCACACTGTTCTTGCCTGCCAGCATTCCCCAAATCTGCTGCTTATTCTTCCACCCAGACCTCATTTTTGTTTCTCTTCCGTTTTAAAAACTTTGTGAAACTTAAAAATAGCTCCCTGCAAGTTCAGAGAAAAAGCCCTAAAACAAAAAATAATATTGCAACAACAAATCAGATAAGATGAAAACAGAAAGGGAAAGGGGGGAGGGCATGCCACAAATTATGTCACTGTCAGCATGGAAATGCTTAAAGAATGCATATTGAGAAACAACAGGAATTAAGAGGCCACAGCTGTGTGATGAGAAGTGATAAGAAACTGCCATCCTTTAATAAGGCATCCTAGGAGACATGCTTTAAATGCTCCTTTCCCCCAGGCCCCCCTAATCTCCAAAGGAACAGTACCTGAAAAAAAAACAAACCTAACCAAAAGACACCAAAAAGAAACAAGGAGTCATCATAATAAAAAAGAAACCCCGGCTTCATTTGCTCTCGCCGTTCTGGATTAAACAGGAGTAGAGCTGAGTCAATGAGCAAATAAAATACGTATGGCCAAAGCTTCTGAGACCATAAAGAGGAAAAGAAGGAAGAAAAGAAAAGGGGAGGAGGTAGTAGCGGTAAATAAGAGTATAAACTCTGCAATTGTTACTAGTCTGTCAACAAACATACTTTAGGGATTTTCTTGCTAAGCCAGAGGGATATATAGTGGCAGTAGAGGATTTCAACCTCTCACGTTTATTTAAAGCTGTCCACACACTTTGACTAAAACTGCACACAAAAAGCTCTCCATGGGTTTCTTTCATGCTGCAGGAGCCTTGGGTAAATGTCTGTTTTAGCAGCCATTTGTTTGCTTGATTTTTTTCCTTTAGTTTTTTTTGGTGTGGGTTTTTTGGTTTTTTTTGGCTGCTGTGCAAACTTTTTGCATAAAAGACTGAGAAAAGCACTTTCACTCCTGCTGGGTTTTCAAAATACTGTTCTTCTAGTTATTATTTTAAACGTTGTGCTGAGGACCCAGGCACTCTGCAGAGCAGCCTGAATGCAAATATATCCCAACTCTACAGCATGCTCTTTCAATTACACCTTGGTTTGATCTCTTCTGGATTGTCTGTGATGTTGCCAGCTTCAACAGTGAGTTGGGAAATAGTTCCTGGCCTAATTAAAAGCCTGGCTTTTGGGCTCTTGGGGCTGTGTGCTGTTTAGTTTCCCTTTAGAGAAAGGATGCCTGAATAGCCATAGGGGAAAGCTTGGAAGCACCACATGGATGCACCCAAAAGGCTGGAAAACACCTCAAATTCTTTATTATATTTAAAATAAGGGCGACACCACTGAAGATTTGTGAAATGCCGGGGCTGGCAAGAATGAGATTGCATAACACCCATGAGGTTTAATGTGTTGATTGAAATCAAACAATTAACAATAAGAAACTATTAAAAAAAATTAAAAGCAATAGAAAAGAAATATTTGTCAAGAGACCAAAACAGTAAACATACTACTCTGAATTTTGCATTTTAAAATTAAAATCGTGTGAATTACTCTAAATACTGTAAGAAAACAAAACCAAAGTTTTGCAAGAGTGAAGGCATTGAATTAGATAAGTGTCTTGTAAGCACAGGCTGATTTTCAGAGGCAACCAGTTCTGTCTGTGACAGCAACAAAGTGCCTTACTGTGGAAAATGTGCAGTTTTGAAATCCTGTAGTTAAGTGTGTGTGTACAGGCTCGAGTACCAGTGTTAGCCACTCATTATAAACAAACAAACAAACAAAAGGCTTTTGGTGGAAGTTAACTTCCTTCCCCCGTCACACAAACTGTGCTGAGGTTATGAAGGCAAATATTTATCATTTGATAAAGGGTTATGATCTGCTGACCTTGGAATTAGCCTTGATTGCCAGTAAAGCAGAGTTCTTAAAAGCTGTTGTTACAAGCAGGGAGCCAGACTGGTCAAAAGTTTCCTGTGTAGTTTATGTCAGGTTGCTCTGAGGTTGTTTTTTTTACTTTATTTTTATGTTCTCCAGAGAGCCATGCTCTGGTGGTTGGTAGGAACTACAGATGATCTGGCAAGATACACTCATCATCTACAGCTTCAGATGTCCCCACACTGAGCTCCTGGGATGGTGATGGGTAAGTGCGGTGACGAGGATGCCCTGAAATTTTCTCACCCTGTGGACAGGACAAAGGGGATGAAAACAGCAAAAGATCAGACCTGTGTATGAGGAGACAACCAGACAGGCAACCATGATGCCTGTCATGATTGTTTGCTCCTAGTCTGCATCCACTACTATGCCCCTGAATTTGGGACTTTAGATTTGTTATACAAACACTGGCTGCCACAGTTTGTAAACAGCCGTACAGGATCAAGACATTTTTTAAATCCTGACTGCAGAATGCTGGGGTAGGTTATTGTCATACCCTCTACAAAATGCTTTTCTTTTAATCCTGAGAATAACATTTACTGTCTCCACTCCCTTTCTGCTGGTTTTCCATGGGTACTTGGGAAAGGCTTGTAGGAGCTCTCCTGGAAACCTGGTCTCTACTCTTTCATGCTGTGTGTAAACTCTGTCCTACACCCTGTTGCTCCTTTTCTCCCTTGTCATCTTTATCACCTCTGTCTCCTGGATGATGAAAGTATTTTTCCCTATAGAATTTTGGTCCTAAGTTAGGGAGCCCCATTTTTTCCAGGTAGTCTGCAAACAAGTGTTTTTTAATACTTTTTTCTTTTTCATTATTTTCGCATTTAGTCATTACTAGTCTTTAAATGTCTTCAGCTGTATTTCTCCCTTAAGATGCAAATTCCTAGTTTACTGGATTACATATCTATGCTCTTGGATCTTTCTCCTCAGTATTTCTCATTCAAAGTCTGAGCCAGACAACCAACTTGCCATTTGGTTGAAAAAACAGGCTGGTGAAGGGGACAGGACTCTGCCTTTAGGGTGGGAGGTGTTCCACATTTAGTATGTGTGTGTCCTATGTGTCTGTGTGACCTAAAATACACACAAAACCAATCAAAGAAAGAGAGAACATCTGAGAATGAAGTCTCAAAGAAAGCAAGCTGCTCTGCTACTTTCTGGAGGTCATTCTCATTACTCACGTGTACAGCATGCTCAGAAACACTTCTCAACCTCAGGAGCTTCATGTCCAGGACTCTAGGAATGCAGTCATCATCTTCCCATTTTCCAGGAAGAAAACCTATAGGAAATGGAGCAAGTGATCACATCTGATAAACCTGAGAGCTGCTGTGATGAGCAATGCTGGGGCACCAAAACTCTTCAGCACCTGCCAAAAGATGGCCAGTGGGTCAGTCGAAATGGGGCTCTACCAGCACAGAGCTGAGCATTTGTCCTTCACACAGCAGAGTTCACTCATAACTAATCTTAGACATATGATGAACTGAGAAAAGTTGATGTTTTTTGTTTTGTTTTATTTATTTTTTTAAAAAATATTTGCTTTTTCCACCTCTTCATTTTCTGCTTTACATACCCTGCAGGGTATGGTGTACTCTGTCCCAACAGCATCTAACACTTTAACCACAACTAGCTTTTAAACAAGAAAAATAAGCTCAGATCATCCTCATGCTTGCTCATGCTAAATGGGCATGCCAAAATTTTTCTGAAGTGACTAATACTTTGAAGAACCTTCAGTTTCCAAGTTTCTTTTAATCTGAACCACCTCTCTCTAATCCCCTTCCCAAACTTTGTGGTGTCCTTTCCTGGATCTTTAGAAGCTCCTGCCTCCCAGCACTTGGGGATTATCACAGCTCACTGGTGTCAAGATCTGTGTGCACCTTCTCCTTGATATATATGAACTTCTGGTGAGGATCCTTAAAAATTTCAGTGCCAGACAGTGACATAAACACAGAGAGGAAAGAATCAGATGAATTTTTCTGGACATGAAAACCAGTACAGAAGGTCTTGGAGAGGGTGGATGGGAGGAGATGTGCAAAGGGAGAAGAGAGGCCAAGGGCTTTCTCTGCTAAGGGAATACTGCCCACACTAAAGGATTTTGCCAAACTGGTATCTGAACTGGCGGTGCCTGGGACAAGTGCTCTCCTCTGCCTACACCTTTCTTGGTGACAGGAGCTATTAGTGGTCTTGCAATGATGACAGCAAGGCCCATCTGCAGTCCTGCAAACACATTCCTCTGCAAGTACTCTGTCCTAACCAAGTTTCTGCTCTGGACTCAGAGTTTTAATTCATGTCAAGATTCAAGAGGTGGATAAAATAAGCAAGGGAGAGGGCTTATAGGAGCGATAGGAGGGGATGTGAAAGATGTCTATCAAAGACAAGCATTTCATCCCTCAGCATCTGCTTCAGATGTTAATTATATGTTCCCTTAACTCCTCTTCTTGAGTTTTATTTATTGGAAAACAACACTGTACTCCAGGCTGGCTCCTCACTGCTTGGAGAGAGGAGATTTTGCCTACCCAAGCAAAGTATTTCCCTTGTTCTGGGGCCAGGAGATCTTCCCCTGTGAGGCAGAAGAAGCGAAATGGACCAGACAGAGCAGACTGCTTAGTTTAGGACACCAAACATTTGAAGCAATTTACCTACTCCAGAACCCGGCTGTATCTTGGGAAGGGGGTGAGTTCTTCTCCGTGATCATGATCAGGGGAAGGAGGGTGTGAACCAGAGAGAGAGCACACAGAGGCTTTTCACCCTGCTGCTGCAGGGGCTGGTTTCATGCCCTCCCACAGGGAATGCTGCTGCAGTCTGTACTCCCACACTCCAGCTCCTGCCAGCAAACTCTGGCACCAAGCAATCCCTTCAAGGATTTCAGCCACGTTCCCCATCTTCCTCTTCCAGCACCTGCTGGATGTTCCTTTTCCCCCTCTTGTGAGCATGTCACATCTTGTTGCAAAGTCCTCTAAGAGAGACCTCTCCATACTGATCAAGTTAAACTTGAATTTAAGGCATAGCATATTGTCAGTTGTCACAGGTCCCAGCAAGTTCTTTGGGCTCCTGTCCTGTATTTATCCACCTGCCACCTAGTGTGATGGCTAACCAGTGTTTGAAGGAGTCTGAAGGACTCCACTGAGCCCTCTGCAAGTCTTTAACAACGCACAAGGTTTTCAACAAATCTGCATTTTCACTGGTGGCCACACCAAAACCCTGAACCTGATATGCTCCTTAGGACGGGAGTGCAGCTGATCACACAGGCAGGTCCTCTGCACTTCCAAGATGTAAGCAGCACTAATTTATCTTAAACACAGCTTTTCTGGATGGCTGGCAAGTTGCAGAAGCAACCTGCTGTCAAAAAAGCAATGTTCTTAGCCCCAAAAGGGCTAGCAGGTAGGTTTTTAGTTTGCAGTCTTCAACGCAATAGAAAGCAAGAGATTTGCTGCAAGCCTTCCCTCTTTTTTTTGGGCAAGTCGGAGCCATGCAGCTTTGATTGCTTATTAACCCTGGTATTGTTAAATCTGAGCCAGGCACTAGAAATGAGCCTGAGCACCTCCAGCCCGGGCACTCCTTGCAGAAACACATTGTGCACAGCCGTGTTCCACGAACATGCCTCAGCACCAGCCAGCGCTCGTGCAGTTTGAAGGATCAGGGAATTAGCAGAGAATGGATCCTGAATTTATGTCTGCTTCCCAGAATTTTCCTACTTAGCTGGCAGGGGCCACGATTGACCGATATCACTGCTCTGTCCTTCTCTGGGTTGAACACACCCACTGCGTGACTCGTGCCTCTCCCTGCTTTCAAGGGGGCAGTGGGAAGTGCCCAGAGCAATGCCCCAGGCCCTCCTGCTGTCCCCCCTTGGCTCTTTTGTTGGCTCTGTGTGGTGGCTGCACGCGCTGCGTGACTTTCTGCATGCCGCGGGATACTTCAGATGACATGATGGACATCCCTCCTTTGAACCCAGCCCGAGCCCATGCCAGAAAGGCCCATGATAGATTCTCTGTGCCATCCTGCAAAACAGGCTGAAATATAGCACCTTTTAACCACAGCCCAGGGTAAACAATACAGCCTGTACCGCGGTTCATAAACAGTCCTCATTATTACAAAGGGCATTTCAAACATGGTGTGCTACGGCTTGACCTTAAAAGCTATAGACAATCTAGCGGAGCACAGACGGTTTCATAAAGTACAATCACTTCCTGCAATTCTTGGGGCAGTGCAGCCGGAGCCGTGCAAATCCTGTTTTCCCTGCATTGTTTCCTGCATGTGAATATCATCAGTCTAGCGGTGCTTGTAACCATGGCACTTGTTAAACAGGAGCAGGGAGACTCCTGATAAAGCCATCCAGGACTCCAAGGATTTGCACGGGGCCAGCAACCTTGGCTGGGCAAGGTGGAGTTGCCAGCCGTCACTTCAAAAGATCAAACAAGCAACATATGCAAAAAAGAAGTGCTTTAAGAATAGCTTCTGGGTGAAACTGCTGTTGGACCCAGATTTAAGCCAGCAAAGGTGGTGGGAGCACAGCCAGACCCTGCCATCTCAGTGGGAGCACTGTTTGTCTTTGGCGAAAGCCTTTGCCCCTGCCTGAGTTTCCACGCACTTGTGAGAACATGGAGATGCTCATGGCAGCATCTGAGTTTGAGAGCAGATCTGTGGAAGGTGCAGAGCTCGGGGAGGATCACACCTCCCTCTGCCTTAGTTGCCCCTTCATTTCCTTGCATGTAGGAAAAGAAAAAGCACTGGATGTAGTATATTACTGCAGACAACTGCAGGTAAACCCTTGGCAGTATAATAAGTTCATGCTCTGGATAAGATTATTAGTGACTCTCTGATTTTCTCAGCTCTCTGTAGGGGTATCAGGTTTCCAGACAACACAAAGACAGTACCTGCCTGGTGTATTCAGGAGTGCCAAACATTCCGAGCATTACATTTTTACAGAGAAATCCATGTAAGTGCAGCAATTACACATTTAACAAACAAAAACCTGTAATGGGCTGGCCATCACCAGACACCTGAATGCTTTGCAGTCTATGCTAGAATTTGGGAACTAAAGCATCAGCAATACCCTGTTTCATACTGGAAGGTACCTGATCAACAAGGCACTGGAGATGTAATTGCTCCATAAAAAGTTTAATTTGCAGACTCCTGCACCCCATAATGAAACCAGTAGCGCCGAGCCTGACCTCGTCATACAAACCAGCACCCGCAGAGACAGAACCAGGCAGAGGTTACTGCAAATCTCAAAGCAAGTAAAGGCTTGATGGTGGGGAAATTTTAGATGAGTAATTTATCAAAGAGGGCTGGACATAGTTCATCATGTTCTTCAAATACTACAGAAAAACCCCTGTGTTTCCAAATAAGAAGGGTGCTTGTCTGGGGTAGGAGCATGCATTTCAGTCCTGGTGCCACTGAGCAGGCAGGAATTGAATGCAAGCTTTAAAATGCAAGGGGGATGACGATGGTCACAAAATGGTCACATTCTTGAAAAGAGTAAAAACCACAAAACAAACACAAACTTCTGGAGAGCAAACTCCAACAGTAGAAATGGTAAGTCAGGTCTCACAGGAAGGAAAACGCAGACCTGTATGGATGAATGAACACAGAGCAATAGCACAAGCATGTAAATGCAAAATGAAAAGGAACTAGCAAGGGGTATGAAAGGCTCCCCAGATGTCCAGAAGCTACTGGACAACACAGGGAAACCCGTTACTTACTGGATAAAGTGAAGAAATAACAGCTGAAAGAGAGAAAGCTCTTCAAGTCTTTGTAGAAAAGTGAACTGTGAAATTGATTTAACAGATGATAAATATAAACGCCAAAGACAAAAAAAATAAATGGCCCGAACAATTTTTAGATAAGATAAATGTTTTCCAGTCTGTGAGGCCTGATGAATTCACAGTAGTGTAATTAAGGAACTAATCAGAGCGGTCTGAGCTATTAGTGATTATCTGCAAGAATTCAAGGTTTAAAGGGGAAGTCCCAGAGGGCTGGAAGATGGCAGGGAAGGGACATATCTTTATAGAAAGGAAAAAGGAGGAGCCAGGGAATTCAAAACTAATCTGCCTAACTTTGATAAATGGAAAGATAATAGAATGAATAATTAAATAACCAAATTATAAGCCAAAGAGAGCAAAATGTTGACAAATATCAGCCAGTGCAGTTTTTCAAATTTTTTAATTTTTAACAACGTGTCATGTCAGACTAATTTACTTGGAAAGTGGCCCAGGAATTAGGAAAGAGGCAGGATGCCATTTTCCTTCACAATATTCTGAGAAGTAAAATAGGAAAATATGATCTTGGTGAAATCACATTCACTTGAACATGCTACTGAGTAAAAATCTCCACTTGGAGACCAGTTATCAGTCATTCACTGTCAGGGCAGGATGACATTTAAGGAAGTCCTTTGTGCATTTATCCTGGTCTCTGCTCTGTTCTCCTTATTCATTAGAGGCTGAGACTTACAGCATTAGCTATACAGCTAGAGGATGATCCAAAGTAAGAAGGGTTTCAAATCTGCAGCTTGAAATCCAGCAAAGACGAGATATCTTTGAAAGCCAAATAAAGCAGACTGAATAAGCAGAGAAGAGACAACACACCAAAAAGCGATCTTGGGGATACAGAGGATCAGAAGCCCAAGATGCATATAGAAAAGAGGATGAATCTTCTTTTCAGTAAGAGGGCTGGATGTGAAACATGAGGCAATGGACTCGCTCTGTGTGTGTGTATGAAAAAAAATCAAAAGGAAAGATAAAGACACTGAGGGGGCATCAGCTTGGCTCCCTGCTTGAGAGGAGCTCAATGCCCCAGTGAGTTCAGAAAGGAGCAATGGGGATGATACAGGATGTGAAACACACATTATCCAAGCAAAGGTTGGAGAAACTGCCTTTGTTCAGTACAGAAACAGGGTTGGGGGAGAACAAGAGAGAAGGGGAGATGCTGTCAGTGCTGCAACATGCAAGAACGGTGTTACAGGAATAAAAGAGCTTAGTTGTTCTCTGTGTTAAGGAGAGTTTTGTTTATTTTGCACAAAGATGTTTTGAGCTAGCAGCCTTGGGGGGGGGGGGCGGGGTGTGGGGGGAAATTAAAAAAGGAAGAAAAACAAAACCCAAACCCCAAAATAAACCCCAAAGCTTTCTCATTCGAAGGATAGTTGGAATGAGCTACCAGAAGAGGTTGTACAACCCCTGTCATTGGAGGACTGTTACTGAAACAGCTGTCAGGGCTGCTCTAGGTCATCTCTTGAGGTCCTTTCCAGCTCTGCTTTTGTATGATCTTGCAGAGTAATTATGCCTCTGTTTAACATTATGCACATAAGTGACTTGTGAAATAGGCAGCCTTCCAACCTGAGCACTTGCTTAATTGCTTTGCTGGTCTGAGGCCCAAGGTATTTCTGGTAGGTGTTAATTTATTCCAAAAATTCTTGCTAGCAACTATTCCCCTATGCACATTGACACCTGCAAAAAAATAAAAGCCGTATTCTTCTGTTTCCAAGCTGCTGCATTCCTTTCAAACCATCCTGCCTTCCTCTGATAATACTAAGGAAATAAAAGATTCTCTGTTTGAAACGTTCTTTGCTGAACAAAATTATTTCCTCATGTGCTGTAGCTACAAGAGAAACACGAAGTCACTGAAACAATGAGATGAATTATACCAATAAAATATTAGAGTTGCGAAATATACATATGAATGTATTTAAAATTCACTCAAAAACATATATAATACAGACATCCCACAGACTAAGACACTCCTCTAAGACTTGAATGGCTGGAAAATGTCTTGTCTTACAGCAGCAGGACCACTATTTAGTTCCTAATATCTCTCTGGGTTTAACCTCACTGTGCCCTGTCTCCGAGGCCTCCACCACCATGAACACCAAAAGAGCTCATAAAGGACAATTCAAAGATCCTTGAGGAGCTGACGCATGGGAAGATCTAATTGACTTTCTCAGAGCTAAATAACCTCTTCTCCACACATGGGACTGAACTCATCAGCACAGAGCTGATGACTGTGTGGGGAGGTTGGGGATGCCCAGTACAGTTCAAGTACCAACAAATCCTCACCTTCTGTTGCTGGGGCTTTTTTAATATATGTGTGCATATGTAATGCAGTGTTGTCCAGGACTATCAGTCATGATTCAGATGTTCCCACTCTCTGCTAGGTGTGCAAACATACCACAAAGGAAGGAGCTCTGCCTAAAGTTTTCCAATTTGAGTGCAAGATGAAATACCAATTGGATGAAAGGAAGGCAGGGAGGAACAAAAGGGAACTGTGGGTCTGGCTGTGTTATCATCGGGGAAATGCTGCTGCTTATAGAGGGGACTTTTAGCTCTTCAGAGGCTGCTTGTGGAGTGGGATGAGAAATGGTCATCCTTGTCTTAAGATTTTGGTGGGAAGGGGGATTGCCAAGAGAAGCCCCTGTGCCCAGAAAGTCAAGCAATTGGGTGCTTTTGTTGCCAGCCAGAAGCCTTGCTTCAACCCCTCACTGCAAAGCTGGAGTGGAGGGACTTGAATCTGGTGCTACAGCAGAGTATGAGATCAGCTGGGACTGGCTGGGCTTGGCCATCCCAGGAAAACCCAACAAACAAGGTGGAAGTGGTGGGTTGGGATGGATTTTCAATTCAGTCACACTCATTGCTTCTAAGTTTCTTCCAGACCCAGATCTATCAGAGGCTTCTGCACTGAATTATTTTGGCTGGAGATGATGGTGAATGTCACCAGCCCCTAGGCATTCTCCTGGGTTCTCCCTCTTTCATTGGGAAACTGGTGAAAGGGAAGGGAAAGACTTATTGTAAATAGGGTTCTGCTTTCAACTCTGAGTTGTCTCTTGTGAAAGGTTTGCTGGCCATGAGTGGGGGACTCTTCACTTCCTTTCCTTGATACACCCAAAAATTACCAGTTTTCTTGAGAAGATTTTAGCAGCAACATTAAAATACTGGGTTTGATGCTTTTTAAGAAACTTCAAACTGAATTTAAAAGACACTTCAGTTTTTCTGGCTTCCTGCTGACACGATAAAATATAAGATTTTTTTTTTAGCAGTTGCCCTTTCACAATGAACTTTAAGATATGCAGCTTCACTAATGAGATTTCTCTTTGTGAAGCTGCGGTGTTTTAATTCTGATAAAGCGAAAGTCCCATCATTAATTTTGAAACTGCAGAGCATTCGAATTTCTGTTTTCCTAAAATACACATTTCTGTCCAATCATTTTTTATTTCAAAGATATTTATGTTTTCCAGCTTTCTACTGACACATAAAATGGTATTTTCCCAGCAGTTCCCCTTTAAACAAAATTTCTCATGTGCCATTCAGTCAGGCAGTTTCAGTTTGTAAGGTCTAAACCTTTAATTGTTTCACTGATGAAAATTCCAATAACGTGTGATTAAATCTCTGGCACACATTAGTTATTATTTCCTTATCAGTAATATTTACTATTTATTCTAGTGTAAATACACTACCAGAGCACCCAGACCGCAATACATGAGCTTGCTAAAGGTTGTCTTGTAGACCACTTGCGAACTTTGTGTCCCACAAAGCCCGACCGAAACCTTAGGAAAACCTTAAAATTATCACCCTGATGAACCCTGCTTGTCCATACTGCAGGAGGCCAGCAAATCACCAAGATGCCAAGTGAAGGGTCTTGGCTGATCTCAATTGTGTCAGTGAGCAGCATTTGCCAGTGCCATCAGTGGAGGCTCTGCAGGTGGGTCTCAGGACCCATCTTGCCCCAACTCTTGCAGCCTGGAGCACGAACACAAGCGGGCCAAAGCTGGACATGGATGTGGGGCAACACCCTAAGTCTGCTTCTTTATGCCTTAAAATCGAGACGGCACGAGGTGGTGGGGCTGAGATAGGTGCTCTGGCCTCATAAACCAAAACACTTGGGCAGTGCACTGAAGAAAATTGCTGGCAACATCTGGGCCTTCTACACTTGCCTATGGAGGCAGGGTAGGACCTGCTCTCCCACTTCCAGTCACTGCTTCCCTCCCAGCTGGCCCATCCAGCTGAACACAATGCCATTTTTCTCTCCTTCTTCTCAGTAAATCATCTTCTGTCCCCTCTTTCCTCTTTTTGCCCGAGAACATCAGTTTTCCAGAAAAGGTTAAGGATGTTTGCCCCCACATTGGACAAAGGTAAGGACATTGTCCCCACACATCCCGTTTGTGGGGACGTTACTAATCCACTGAAGCATTAGCAGAAATGTAACATACACAGGCACAACACTGCTCACAGAGAAGCTGAACACCAAAATAGTCTTAGCATACCTTTGAAATTCTGATTATTTTTCCCCCTATTGGAAAAAGTTAAGCAATTCCAAGAGCACCAGATCTACTGTGATTTTTGCATGGTGGAGAACAGGCGAAAAGAATGTTATAACTGGAGATGGCAAGGGAGATTAAGAAAAGGAGGGGGTGTTTTCTTGGAAAAGGCAGTAGATTAAAACCAAAGCTTTCCTTAGGGACCTATTGTTTTTCACTTGCTTTTCATGAAGAACACAGAAAGCCTATTTTTTTCTTGGGTGCAGAAAAGGGCCTCTAGCCGAGGGAGGCACACCCCAGGGTGGTGAGTGGGCTGGTGGAAGGAGTGATCTTCCTCTTCCAGATTACAGACCACTTCTCAAATGAAGTCTGAGCTGTTGGCTACTGTGCACTGTGTACTTCCCCCCCACACCCCCTGTCCCCATATTATTATTTTTGTTTTATTTTTGGCAAAAACAATTGAGAGAGTCTTGGTTTTATTGCACTTTGACGCAAGTGTCAACACCTTGAAATATTTTGCAAAATGGAATTCTTGCTGCCTGCCCAGCCCTGTAATCAACACCCCAAGGCTTCCTCAGACACCCATCTTACCAGAAAGTCTGGAAATCCTTAGGCTAAATGACGAGCTAAGATACATGTGCTTGCAGAGGAAAGTTGGCACAGAGCACACTAAACCCCAGTTTTGCAGGGAAGCTGTGAATCCCTGGTGAATCCCTGGTCCTCAAGGCCTTGTCCTGGTTGACTGTCTGTGAATTCAGTCCAGTAACTGTTTAGGTGAACAGCAACCCTGCACCCCAGAGCATATGGGAGGGGTAACTGGGTAAGTGTGATGAGCGGTAGCGAGGACAGGAAATCCTATGTGCAGTTATAAAATCATAGGATCATTCACATCAGAGAAGACCTCACTGAGCCCAGCCATTAACCCGGCACTGCCAAGTCCACCACTAAACCACGCTCCCAAATGAGACATCCACACACCTTTTAAATACCTGCAGAGATGGTGACTCCACCACTTGCCTGGCAGCCTTGCTGTTGTTTGCAAACTGAGAGTGCACTCGATCCCCTCATCCAGATCATTGTTAAAGGTATTAAACAGGACCTTCCCCAGTACTGAGCCCTGGAGAACCCCATTTGTGACCCGGTGCTAACTGGATGTGGCACCATTCACCACCACCTTCTGGGCCTGACCATCCAGCCAGTCTTTCTCCCTGTGAACAGCACATCCACCCAAGCCATGAGCATCAAGTTTCTCCAGGAGGATGTTGTGGGAAACTGTGTCAAAGACTAAATTCCAGGTAGACAAACTCCACAGCTTTTCACTCATCCACTAGGGTTAATGGTTATTCTCCAACAAAAGCTGTGATGAGCTGTGACCCACCTGTTTGCAGACACGAGCCTTCTGACTTGCCTTCCTGAAAATTTTAGGGGAAGGGCACTCTTCATCAAAAGCTACATCTATTCAACTTTTTGGGTTCTGAATGGCTGAATGGGAGCCCTCTCCTCTGCCCCGTGCTGTGATGATGGGCTTTCATTCCTGGTATTGGCATGCAGCCCCATCCAGTGAGGCTGATGGACACCCAGGGACACATGCACTCTCCTCTGAAGGATTTCTTTTATTGTTCTTCTCCTTTTCTTTTTTTTTTTTTTTTCTTTTCTTGTTTTGTTATTCTCACCACATAAATGAGAAGTCCTTCAGACAGACCCTGCCGGAAAAGCCAAGACACATTCAAATGCTCTCTTTTCATTGTTCCCAGAAGATTAATGACACGTAGGCCAATGGGCCCGTAGCCTTGTTCCCGTAACCTGCATGCCAGGGGAGAACAAATGAAAGCATGTAACTGGAATTTCCACTCAGCTTGTCTCAACAGCACACGAAAAGCTAGGACAAATCAAATTACAGCTACAGAGTACAACAAAGAAGTTGCCCTCTCGAAATAAACAAACAATCAAATGAATAGGAGAATGGCCCCCATTTAATTGGTGAAGTCAGGCAATGATAGCTGTTTCACATCTGGGCTGTGCTTGCATTTGGCTGGAGGTTACCTCTTCATGCCCATCCTATGCTAAACTCCAGCTACCAGTGAGGATCTGGTGGACTTCGAATGTCTGCTGGCTTCCCATGGATGGATTCCATGAATGGATCCCATGGCTGTTTGCTGCTTCCATAACCCAACCACACGAGACCCCCACGGCCCCATCCCTCCTAAGAGCAGGCGTCCATGTGCTTGTTCCCAAATTCCAGTGCAGTGGTTGAAGCTGGCTGGCAGATAAATTGCCATGTGGAGACCTGTCAGTCAGAGTCATGGGTCTTCCCCCAGGCAAGGAGGCGTCTTCATTCCTGGCTGCCAGCAGCAGGGAAAGGCAGTCACTCACTTTGAAGGGTGCCAGCAAGTTGCATGCCTCAAAAGCAAGTGTTAAATAAATGTATAGGTTTGGGGTCAATGTTTTGTTGTCCGACTTTTTCTCCTAAAAGTCTCTCTGCGGTTGTCAAGCTGCTGGTTTGGGGAGTTTGGAAAAAGGAAGACTGACAGAACCCAGGGTAATGACAGACATCAAGCAAAACCAGCAGAGTAAGATGAAAGACCAAACCCTAAAGAGCCTAGAAAACGAAGGAAGGCAGTGTGCAGTCCCTGGAGAGGACCACAGAGCCTAACTACCCCTGTCAGTACAGCTGTGCTGATGCCAAAGCAGATCCCCTCCCCACTGACTGCTGAGACACCCCACTAACCCCCTGCTTCCCTCCACTGCCACAACTGAGCTGGAGCCAGAAAGGAACAAGCTGATTCCTAGCTGGAGCTGGCAGAAACTGATCACTTTTCTGCTAAAAAGGTAACATCTTGAATGCTGTTTCCTCAAGCTTTCTGACTAGCCCCATCTTATCTTTTTTACCTGCAAAGATGACTTTGGGCATGCAATTTAACCTCCAGCTGGGGAAAAAAAGAAGAAAGAAAACACAAAACCACTAAGACAAACTCCACCACAGCTGAGCTCTGCTTCTGCCCAGGAGACTCAGGTAGTCCCTGGTATGAAAAGCAGTCGATGGCAGCTGAGGTGTGCCCCAGAAATCACTGCTATGTGTTGTTCCCAGACTTCATAACCTGACCTGATGCACTGAGAGCAGTGTGGTTGGCTGATTTCTACATTACCAGATATGGTGAGTGAAGCACACCAGTCTTTGGTATAGGTAATCATTCCCCCACACTCTCTGCCCCAAACCAACCAACCAGCCACAGCTTCAGCGTGCAGGAGGATGTGCAGAACCCCAGATCCATAAATTATCATTCCCTATGCTATATTTACAGCAGTACAACAACTATAAGTAAACCTCATAAGTCATCAGCTTTGTCTCTAGTCCAGTCTATTTTTTAATTGTTTTTTTCTTTCTTTAAACATAATTTTTCAGACTTGCTGTTTACAACAAGCCTTTGCATTACTTTTTCCTTTTTTTTTTTTTTAAATACAGTGTACACTAAGAATCCTTAAAATCTGTGTAAAAGCTGTGTTGCAGCTCTCTTTGGGTCACATAAAGAGCTGATAGCTAGGATCTACTCTGGAAAATGGTTTTACTCACACTGCATTTGTTGAGACATGACATACAGACCCAGAGCTAAAGGAAATCAGTTTGCTTACTTCCACTGCATTTGCTTCTGGGGAAACTGGAGCAAAAAATGTATAGCAATGTCTGTTTGTAGTGGCTGAGAGACATCTGTCAAAAGTCAAATATTTTCAGACATGGGTGCCCCCAGGCAAATGTTATCTCCCAGATAGCAACAGCTGAATGACTGCACTGATTTTTCCAAGGTTGCAGCATCGGCAGTCGCTGCAGTCAGGAAGTGTCCAACGCCTGAAAATATGAAACCCACTGTTTGCATCCATTACCAGGCAGTGATGTGAGACCCAACAGCCACGTAAGCTGTTCTTAAAATAAAGATTAGCATCATTGCCTAACCCCTACACCAACAGATCCTTTCTGGTTACCTGTGTTTCCCTCCTTGTTATTGCCCGTGATAAGATCCCACCAATCAAACCAGGCAGTGTTTCCCTTGCCATAGCTGTGACTGGCAGCCCTGGCTGTCAGAGCACACTGCCCACACCCAGTAGCTGTGCCAGGTGGAACACAGCAGTGGTTCACACACTGCAGATGCCAAAGGGTGGATTAGTGCAGTGGTCCCTCTGCAAGGGCTGCCTGACACTGAATTATTTTTATTTTCATTTTAAATGAGGAAGGCCCTTGTTTTATGGAAACATCCAGTCTGGATTTAAAAGTTGCCAGCATGGAGAAGGCGTTATGCAAGAAGCTATCACAGGAGCTGTTTGTTCCAGAGCACAGCATGGGGAATACACGGAGCTCCACGTGTGTGGGATGCACACACGCCACACACAACAGCAAAACAAGCCACAGCACTTACTTGCTTTGCTACGTGTGAAGGCTGAGCAGAGGGCTAGCAAAACAGAGAGAGACAGCAGTAAGTACAAAGCTGTGTTGAGATGTTTTTGAGCTTCTGCCCCTGCTGACTTCCCAGTGTGTCCACCACATGCTCCCTAAAGGCAGTGTTTCCAGCCCGCTGTTTGCTCACAGCACAGGGATGCCCCACCAAGCGACAGATCAGAGGGGGCTCTCACTGCTCACCTGGGCACTGTTTGCCTTTGGGAGGCACCTGAACCACCACAATCTCTTTCTTCAACATCAGTTGCCCGAAGTGTCCAGAGCAGGTGAGCAAAAGTCCCTGTCCCCACGAGTCATTGTTCTCCAGAAATAGCACTGAGCATTGGCACATTGAAGTCCATGCTGAGATTTATTTAATTTTTCCCCCCTCTTCTCTTTCCTCCTCAAAGGAGGTCTCTGAGCATGTTCCAGTGGTTATTGTTCTCGCAAGGGCAGTGCCCCAGAGGGGCCGGGCTGGAGCCCGACGTGATCCACACCCACATTCCTCGCCGGTGGGAGACGGATGTTTCCTCGTGGCCTATATTTGCACACCCCACTGTCTAATTCCATAGAAGGACAATGAGCATCTCCCTAAGCGTAAGAAGCCTCCCGGATGGCAAACGTTGTTACGTACGCACCCAAAATGAGGGATTTGCGAAATACAGAAATTCCCCGAGTGCTTCTCCTCTGAGGTCTTCTGGGGATCTTTTGCTTTAAACAACAGAGTCATTTTATGAGTAATAATGTCCCTTTTTTTTTTTGGTTGTCATTCATGTCTACTTCCTATGACTTTCTTAGCAGAGAAACTTCCAGAGTTCTCGAAAAGGATTTGCACACAAATTGCCTCTTTCATAGATGTATAACCTCTTGAGTTTTTAACTAAAAGTTGTCATTTTTTGATGAAGTTGCGATTTGCTATGAGGTGCTTAAGTACGTTCCAATTTTACAAGATGCAAGCAGTCCTACTGGCTCGAGGATCTAGTAGACAAGTGCCTGTGTTAAAAGCACAAGCTTATCCCATTGCAGGCTTAGCATGGATTCTTCACCCAAGATCATCTGGGAGCAAGGCAACAGTGCCTTTGTAGCTGCCTCAATGGTGCGGGAATAGGAGGCAGGGAAAGCTATAGGCAGGCTCAATCTCTTTCATTGCCCTAATTGATACAGCAGGAAACAAAGCAAGCAAACTTTGGGGCACACTCTGTCTGATGCTGCCTTTTTCTCTTAAGAGAGATGTAGATAAGGTCTTCATAGGTACAGATTAAAGTCGGAGAGCTGAAATGGAGAGAAATACAGCTGCAGAACCTTGCTGACTTCAGCTGGGTACCTCTGTACGCAAGCTCTTCCCCCTGGTACACATGCCATTTATTTTGTTGATAAATACAGGTTTATTTGTGCTTTTGTTGTCGCTGATATGAGCACAGCTACCCAGGGAGGGAGATTTATCTCACTTCACATGAGCTGTCTCAGGGTTAGGCCACTGGCATGATCTGGTGTGTCTGGGCTCCCACTGCAGTGAGTGGAAAGGGATTAGCTCTTTTGGGGATGATTCAACCCATTTTATGACAGGTACCAGAGACAAGAGGGATGAATTGCCCTACAGACAGGCTTCACTGTCTCTGTTGAGGTTATAGAGACTCTGTATGACTAGGCCTAGTCTTAAGCAGCTAAAATTAGATGAGATGAATCATGCCCACAGGTGATTTTTTTTGTGCTAGAAGCGCAGACATTACCCATCCAGCAAAATAAGTGAGGCAGCAATGTCTGTCAGCATAAACCCAGACCATGTCTTTGCAGTTCAGGAATTTGAAGAGTCAGCTCCCAAACATCCAGCTCCTCCTACAGACTCCCCTCCCTTCCTGGGACCTATTTTATCCACAGTTTCCCTGTGCAGTTTTGACACCCCAATAACCTTTGCTGACCATTCCCCATCTCCCGTGTCTCAACAGAATGGTCCCAAACCACTATGAAGAGAACAATCCTTGTTTCCAATGGGAGCTAAAGCTACTCAGAACATCAAGCCAATACACTCCAAGATTTGACACCTTCAATGCATCAAAGATGAGGTTTAACATTCAATATGGAAGTTTAAAGTTTAAGCCTCTCCCATCAAATCAGGATGAGTCCAGCAAGACAATATAATTGCAATGACCAGAACCAAAACTTGTTGGATGAGTATGTGAGAAACCCACATGAAATTGCCTTTGCAGTATATACCTATATGTGATACAATCACACTTCTTCCCATTGTAACATGAGGTATCAATAAAGGTCTCATCCTAAACAGCCCTCCCCAAACCTACTTTTGTAGGATTACATAATAGAATTACAAATATGCTCATCAGCAGTGTGCATTCCCAGCCCTTTCTGAAGCTTGATAAACTCCTGACCTCAGTGACAGCCTGCAGGAATGAGTTTCATAGTTGAATTATATCACGCAGGGGGAAATAGTCCTTTTTCCAGCTTTGAACTTGCTACCTTTTAGTTTCTTCCAGCGTCTTTGGGTAGCAGCTAGGGCACGTAAGGAATTTTCCACTGAAACAGATTGGAAAAGGACAATTCAAAGTGAAAATGTCGTCGGGAAGTGGGTCTGTTTGAAAAATTTCTGATAAAGCTCAGACAGGACTGGGTCCTGGAGGTGTTTCCTGCTGGATGTCCGACATAACACCGGGAAGCTGAAGGCTGCAGAGATCCCTGCTCCAGGCTGGGTCACTGCTGGGCTGGCCATAGCTAGGAGACTAGAGGTCCTCTGGATGTCTCAGACTTTAGATCTCACTCTTCAGAGGAGGCTTAAAATTTTCCTGGACAATGTGTTTCAGTTCTGAAATTTTTGTAGAATTCTCGTTTTCCAGGAATTTGCAAAACGTGTTTCCCTGTCCCCCGACCAAAGACTGCAGCATTTCCTCCCTTGTCACCCAAACCCAGCAACTCTTGACCCAGTGTCATGACATTCAGTCCTTCTAAGTTCTGATCTTAAGGAAGCATTTGCCACCTTTTCATCTTCTTCCCTCCTCAGGGTTTGCAGACAGCCCTCATTTTTTAATTTTTTTTATTTTTTCGCTGTCCTGAAAAATTTCTCCAAATCCACAGTGTCAATTTGAGAAGTGATCAGAAACAGTGCATAGATGCAAGGTGATCACCACCCCAATATTTGCACACCTACACCTACCACCCAACGCGTGTGCAGGGAGTGCCTTGGTGTGTAACAATGTGCAGTATTTGGCAGGACTTCAAAATCTTCCTTCCTCCCTTTTGGTATGGCTCTGGCATGCAACTGCAACTCTCCAAAGAGCTTACTGAATGCTTCCCAAGTATGGGAAAAGTGACTCTCTGGGTTAGAAATGCAGACCCCTTTCTTTGGAAGAAGAAGAATTTCAAGTTCTCTCTTCCGCTCCTGTCTGGGCTGAAAGAATTGGACCTGAAGGCACTTTTAGGGATACTTCCTTTAAAGGTTCATTTCAGCCAAGTATGGACCTATTACTAGAAAACTAAACAAAAACATTCCCATGCAGGAAAAACTGAAAGGGCCAAAAGGTCTTCTAATGGACGTTTTCCTTTGGTGTCCTTCCGAAGCAGATTGAGATTGCATTAATACATCAGGGAAAAAGAAAATATAAAAGATTCCCAAACCCTGACATCATAAGCAAACCAAAAAAGAGGCATTACAAATTCATACTTCTCATAACCTTCATTTTCTCATGTTATTCTTTCTCATTCCACTGTAGGGAGTATAAACCAGAACAGAAATAGGTGCAGATGTTATTTTTTGTGTAAAAATTGCACTAGCGAGCCTGAAGCCACCACATTAATATCATATGCTGAGATGCGCCGTGCATTTCAGCACACTGAAGATGGAGAGAGGTGAAAGGATTTGTTTAAATGCAGCAGACCTGCAAATAATGAAGTTGGCGCAAGGACGATGAATCTGTGAATAACAGACTCGGGCAGTTCAAGGCATCCAAGACAACTGTTCCAGTTGCAGTTTGAAACTCCCAGATCCTGGAAGATTTGACAGCCACAGCTATGGCTCATGGCTCACCTCTTCTCCATTTCATGGTGCTTTGTGCAAGTGTTTGGCTGTTGATCCTCCCTCACAGCCCCTCTGAAACCAGGCAGAGGCACAGGAAACTTATCTTGGTGTGCTATCCTAACCCACCACCACTGAGTAGTGCACGAGCTTTATTTACTGCCTTACTTCAACTATACATAGACAGCCAGACTGGAAAAAAAACGAGTTGGGTCACCCACTCGAGTTGCCCACACCGAAAAGATTATTTCCTTTCTTTATTCTTGCTATTGTCTTATCCTATCTAGTCTCACCCACCCATGTCATTGCCTCTGCTATAGTCTGACAGTCTATTCTAAGCATGCCCAAGGTTATGAATTTTTTCCTTATGTCTAGCCTGATTCTTTTTTCCATTTTTAATTTTAAGCTAAAATCTGTTCAGCTGCTTTCTAGATAATCCAGATAACCCCCTTCCTTTCTTTCATGCAATTTCCTTTCACTTATTTATACTTCTATCATCATGTCATCGCTCTCTAGCCTAACTTTTTCCAAGAGTTTCTGGCTGATGCACTCTCTGTTCAAGTGTACACATGTGCCCTTCTCAGCTACTCTTCCAAGGCTTTCCACTCACATTATGATAGTTTCAGCTGTCATGCAGCATCTGGGAAGCGTGGTTTTCTGCTCCCATCCAGCATGCCAATACTAAAGGCTAGTAAATTTACACCCTCTATTAACATTATGTTAGTTCTTTAGGCCTTTATAGCTATTCTTTGCCGTCAGCATAGTTTGTCATCATTGTTCAGATGCTTGTACAAATCTACGAGCCTGAAGGGAAAACAGGGCCTTGCCGTGTTTAAGGGCTCATTTGTAGGCTGTAGTCACAGTAGCGTTGAAGATCCTGACACAGACTGAGTAACGAGAGAAGTATCAGATGCTGGGAATGGCAGCAGGGAGAAGATTTTTCAGGTAGTAAAAGACAGGATAAAATGGGAATAGAGCATAAGATTCTTTCCCCTAGTGGCATAACAGAAAAATCAGGAACTAATCTTTTAATTGGTTCAATAGGATTTAGACTATTTCACATGTAGACAAAAAAACTGTTTATATGGGGACAGGTAAAAATTCACTGCTCCAAGAAGGACCATCACCTTTCCAGCATACTCTATTGTAGCTTAACTCTGCTTTTCACTCCATGGTTTACAACTGACCTACTACTTGCCAATTCCTTGCCAGCCACTTTCACCTTTTTGTACCTTAGTCTGTAGAAATAGTGCTTTCTATTTTTTAAAGGGAAAACCAGTAAGTGATTGTTTCCCAAAGGTCTGTTTATAAAATTGTTACTTCCATATTATTTCCCTCTTCTAATCTTCAAATATATAAATCACGTCTTACCAAGCAATTCTCTCCCTTCCTTGCCCCTGCCATTAGTATGTTGTCTGTGAGTGCTGGAATTTTGATCTTTGTTTTTAAGGCACTGCATGCTGTAGTTATTGAAAAACTGAGCTTGCTGTCACCACTGAGGTGACACCCCATGATGAAGGTTTTAAAAATAATAAATGTTAGTTAGACCCTGACTTTTTTTGAATAGCACAGGAAGGCAAGGTATGTAATTGCCTTTTTATTTTTGAAAGGCTGCCCTCTCACCTGTGTTTGTATCAGGCTACTGGAACCTGATGGGCACATTGTAGATGACTACACAGTTTTCAACATCCAGTATGACAAGTGGAGAAAAATCTCTCTTCTGTCAAAGAGGAGGATCTTGTAGTGATGTAGCTGAAGGTATCACTGTGCTCCTGAAAATGCTAATTTATCCCAGGTACAAAATAAAGGACAATGATGGGAGTTTCCAAACATCCACATTTCTGATTCAGGACCATATGGGATTGTTGTGAGAGATGCTTTGGGTTATCCTGATTGTAATCTGGTGGTGTCACCCACTCAAACCAAGGGGAGCCTTGTAATCTCCTGGCTAGGTCATCCCAGGTCATTCAACACTTTGGAGCAGACTGAAAAATACCTCTTCTTCCCACTGCTCCATTCCCCCAAGACTAGATTGTCTTCTACATCAGGTCAACTCACAAATACTTCTTACTCTCTACGGTCTTGACAACATTTTAAGGCAGCTCAACTCCTAACATCCCTAAATGAGATATTTGTCATCGGTTAGCATTCTGCCATAGGTCTTTGAGGGTGGAGAAAGGAAATTCTTACTTGCCTACCAACCTCTTGTTCTAATGTCTTGTTCTTTTCTATTCTAGTACCATATGGAAGCAATAGGGACAACCCTAAATGAACTTCCAGAATCAAAAAGCAAGATTACTCTAGTTGCCAAAATAGAACTGAAGGAGTCAGATGCAGACCTAATTTCTCTCTCTACGACATATGCAGTGTTTAATCACTGAATGCAATCTCTCTATCAGTTTATACAATGCTGAAGTGAGGCTACTAATTACCTTATTAAAAAGAGTGCCTATTGTAGAACCAAGTTAGAACAGCAAAATTAAAGAGACCAGACTGCTGAGAATGTAATTAAAGAGTGTTTGCAAAACACTGTCATTATTAGAAAAATGGCAGCCTTTGGATCACTAATTACTACAGTCAAATTCCTTTTGGTGATGTTTTATACAAACAATTAATGTGATGGCCCCAGAAACTAGGGATTTCACATAAATGTCACCCCTAAAGTCCCTAAAATTTCAGAAAAATCAAACAATTCCTCCAGAGTTACATTTTAGTTCTTCTAGCAGCTGTGATGAGTAATGAATGGAAGTCAGTCAATAAGATTAGGACATGGTTTCCAAAGTGTTAGGAAGGAAAAGTCTTGTCTAGTTACAGTCAGAAGCATCTTTGAAGTGTTAGCCAGCAAGCAGAACTGAAAATCTTCAGGCTGGGGATACAGACATCAGGATAAGAAATATTAGGTTTTTCATAGAACTATTATTGCAGGAAAGTGGGTCAGAGAGTCAAGAAACCGATTAATGAATGGGGAATAGTATGCAAGGCAAAAAACAAATATCAGCATTTTTCTCCCTTGAAGCTGTTGATAACTTGAAGCTGTTTCAATAATGATATCCCAGGCTGATGACAATGTTTCCTCCCACCACCCAACACTATCCTGCTGCTCTGTGTTTTAGAGGGCTGTCACTCACAGGGAAATCACGGAAGAAAGGTCAAGAAGAGAGGGCAGGATATGATGGAATGTCGCACAACCAAATGATGTTTTTGGAGTGTACAAAAGCCCTACACAGGCCCTTGCAGCTCCATCCTGCAAGCCTTCCCCAAGAGCAGCTGCCAGTGTTTGTGCAAGCACCTGAGGGAAATAATATAATAACCTGAGGGAAGCCAGAATGCTCAGGAGCATCAGTGGTGCTCCTGGAGTGTCCAGATATGGTTCCACTGCAGTACATGATGAGTAGTTAACATCTTGTTCCACACTTCTGTAGTCTAGAAGAGTGAGGACACTATTTTTACAATGTGGTCCTCTCACTTTTCTCTCTCTTTTTTCCCCTCCCTTTGTTTGTTGTTTTTTTTCCTTTTATCTTTTAATTTATTTAAAAAGCTTTTGTAAGCCGACATCTTAGTCACTTGCCCGGAGAGTGATGGGAGAGAACATTCTTGTGTTGACCCCATGCCTGATGGCTGTTGCCCTTGTAGTAGAAGTGGGAAAGAGCAATGAAACCTTCAAGGAAGCCTGAAAGAAGTTTGCATTTTAAGCCCAGTTTTATGCCCAGGGAGAAAAACGTTCTCTGTGGTTCCGAACTCTCACACACAGCAGGCATGAAGGTCTCTGTGTGCTACATACTTACATGCAACTTAGAGCCATAGGAAAGGGTCAAACTCACAATCCTTAAATATCAATATTGTGCATGCTCTTTGAATCACATCACTTATGTGACTCCTTTCCTCAGCTCAGAGTAAAGACACAAGAGACATACTCTTGTGTCAGAGCACTCCTGGGCCAGAATATTTAGTCTGGGATGCACATCCAGGGATCCTCACCATTCTGCCCTTTAGGTAACAATCTGCTATTAACACACTATTTGAGAGAGTTTTTACCAGGAGGAGAGCAAAGCATCAAGCAGTAATGAAAGTCTAAGAGATTTATGTTAATTTTACTGTTGTCTGCATCTAGATAAAAGAATGGAAGTGACCAGCTGGCAAAGGTGGGTTTCTAAAATTCAGGGAAAGCCACAATCAAAAGGCCACATTCTGCAGCAGCTCTGACTCCTTTGAAGACAGAAGATTAAGACTGAGCCTCTTAAAGTTCATAGCTACTAAACTGTTAAGGGTCAGTGAGGAGTGTAGCTGTGTAAGTAATGTGGACTATTTAGCAGACTAAAGCTGTCCAGCTGCCTTTTTTTTTTTTTTTTGGCTAAAGAAGTCAGAACAAAAGGGCAACCTCAGAAAGGGAAGGGACCACACACACCTGGTAGATCAGAGTAACTGCCAGGAAGAAACAAATTCCTTCTTAACAACTACTAAAAGTATTGCTTAGAATTTCACAAGTGTAAAAACTAAAGACTTAATGCAGCCCACAAATCTGCCTGTCCTGTACTTCCAACAAACACTCAGAACTGGCCTGATAGTCACAATGTTTAATCTTCTATTTTGTCTCATATCTATATGTATGGCCCAGATACATTGCACCTATGGCTTTGGAAAAAGGCTTGAATTATTTTAGGGAACAGAAAAACCCCAACCAACTTTTAAGTGTTTTTTGTTGTTGTTTGTTTGGGGTTTTTATTTGTTTGGTTTGGTTTTTTTTTTTTTAATGGCTTTCTTTGCATTCAGTGATAACAAGGTCCATCCTTAACAATACCAGCAATGTCACATAAAATATGAGATCATTAATGTATCTTCAACATGCTATAACTAGAAAGAAGATCTTGACGTTAACTTTAGATCAAACCTAAATTTTTGCAAAGTTCTGGCATATTTAAATTTAAGAACTCGCTTCCTTCTGCTACAACAATATTTCATTATGGTAAAAATTACTCTGTCTAGATAACAAATAAGAAATTTTTTCTGCTTGGAAATTGAGTATCAAACTCTGACTTCAGGTTGACATCTGACCACACTGATACTGCTTTCTGTTGACTGAGACTTCATGAACCACAGGGTTGCCCTTTAGGCAAGATCACCCTTTGCAAGTTGGCAATACTTTCATTTACCAACAATAGACAAAGAGTGATCAGAACTGGGTACACATTTTTTTGCATTGAAACAACACTCAAGGTATCCTCCCTCTGTGCCTCTAATGGCATTTTAACCCTGCCCTTTTCTTTTCACAGGCACCAGGCAAGCATTGAGGAATCACATTATAAGGTACAGACCATTCTGGCCACAAGCTGACAGAGAAATAGTGCTGTACAGCCCTTGTTGACAACTAAATAGTAAGTGGAAGCAAAGGAACAAGAGGAAGGGGAGCAAACCGTGAAAGATGTGTCTGTTTACACTCCACAGCTTTGAAAATCACTACTTATTTTTCTCTGCTGAAGAGAGACACTGGATCAGACCAGCAGTCCATCCAGCCCAATACTGCATCACGGACAGAGGCAATAAATATGTCACACTATTCAAAGACAGCAAAAGCGCCTGGCCACTTTTTGTGGTCTCTTCTGCTTGTTCTCCTCCAAGACCCACAATGGATGTGTTAGAAATGACAGGGGACACCTTCCTTTGGCCTTCACTTGTGGACTTGCCGTCACTGAGTTTCTCTGATCTCGCTCTGAACCTGCACTGTCTGCCTGGAACTTTCTGTTCAGCAAACCCCAGAACTTCATTGCCACTCACATGAGAAAAGTATCCTCTTTGGTCTGTGTTAGATTGATTTCTTGCTGGTTTCAGTGAGCACCCTCTAGTTCCAGCATTAAGGAATTTGGTAAATAACACTTTTACCTTTGCCCAATCACCATGTTTGTGATTCTGTAAGTTTTTACCATCTCCTCCCCCACCCACCACACCTTTCTTCTCTCCAGATTGAAGAAATTCCATCTTTTTAACCTCTCTTCATAAGCTATGATTCAGCAGTATCTAAACTAGATATCTGCTGTATCACCAGTATCTGAACTTATTTTCTTTGCTGGCTCTTCTGGATGCCACTGCACACTGAGCAGATCTCTAAGAGCTGTCACTGATGATGCTGAGTTCTCTTTCCTGCACTGCAACTACAGGAGTTTAGCATCATGAAGTCATGGTTTAGATTATTTCTCCAAAGCTGCATTACGTTTCATTTATCTACCTGGACCTCATCTGCCCCCTTTTTTGTACACTCACATGGTATTTCTGAACCTAGCACACCATTTGTCCATGGAGAAATGCTTACTATTATCTGTGAACTTGCACATTTTACCATTCATTCCCTTCTCTCCTCTTCATTATCGGTAAACACACAGCACCCATCCCTCTCCACTGCTAACTGTACTTCTGGCCAGGTTCTTCTACAATTCTTCTACAATTAGTATGGAGTCTTGTAAGAGGCCTTTTAAAATTCAGATGTTTTGAAAATTGCACAGATACGATTCCTTTTACCCTCATGCTCCTGGAGACCCAGAGGCAGGTGTTCCCTTTCCCAAAAGGGACTCTCCCGAGAGGCCATCCATCACCTTTCCAGGGATGGAAGTCAGACCTGCCTGGCTTCCCAGTTCTAGTCTGTAGTTCCCAATTCTAAAGGCAAATTAAATGAAAGGAAGCATTTTAAGTCAAGAGAATTTCCTTCTCCACTTAAGAATAAGTCAGGCCTGCCCTCTGTCCAACTCATATAGTGCTCCATTAAGGCCTAGCTCAGTATATTAAAGACCACAAACAGTATTTTGCCTGTTTATTCAGTAGATTTTGGGTTGTCATAGATTGTAGAAAAAAATGCAATGAAGTCATTTTAGAGACTTGAAAAAATAAGTCAGACAATCCCATGGGCCCTTGGTCCTGCACTCCAAATTCTTCAGTTGTAAGGCCATTTTCTAATTCAGAACAACTTCCTAAGAGGCCATTCTTTCACTCCTTTCTGCAAGAGGGCACAAGCATCCTGCATGTTTAACTGCAAGCATACAATGTTATCTGCTCCCTCTCTCTTATGTAAGTTTGCAGGAATGCTGAAAGACTTTCCGGGCTCTGAGAGGTTAGGGGTAGGAATCAGGTCCTCACTGCATTGACTTTTTGGGATGTGAAGTTATTGCAATTAAGATACTGGCCGGATGTGTGGGCTAAAGAACCAGACTGATATCACAGGCATTTATTGATAATCCAACTTCTGAGGAAGAAATCTGGGGAATTGTTGTTCTTCATGTTTTCCCCTGTAAGCAAGCAAACCATATGGATTTATCAGAAACACACAATGCTTTATCTAGCACAAGAGAAAAAAGAATAGTGTTTATTTTACTATGGAGGAATGTTCTCTCTCAGTTTCGGGAGCCAGTTGCCTGAGCTGGCACTGTGCACCTTTTGGCCTCCAATAAACATATTGCTCTGGTTTAATTCAGTGCTATCTTTAACCTGATTGCTATTTACTATTTGTGTTGTGATAATGTCTCCAAGCTGCAGCCCGGGAGAAGGGCTCCGTTGTGTGAGGTGCTGTACAAACACACAACTGAAAGATAACTCTTGCCTTGAACCATACAGCTAAACAGCTCCTGAGCTGAGTGCTGGCACACAAGGAGGAAAACACCAGCTGCAGGCTGGGCTAAGGGCTTCGATTTTGCTTCCCTTCCTCAACTGTGCAATCTCAAGCAACTGGCTCTTCCCCATCTCATTTAACTTGTGAATTGCTGTACAGAAAGACTGGAGAGAAGGGTAGTGGGAAGAGCTTCCTGTCTCCTAGTTCTTTCTTTCCCCTTGTGGCACTTGGTACTTAAGCGGATTATCTGCATCTGCTTTCTCCACATGCCAGTGGGCACTCAGTAAGAAAATGCCCAAAACCCTGAAAATCAAAGCAGTGCCCTGCCTGACAGTCACTCAGCAAAGTGTTAAGAAGATCTTTCTGTGAAGAGAAAAATCCTTTCCAGAAATCTTACCAGAGTCCTAAGAGTGTTTTGTTTGGCAACAGAGATAGAGTAGTCTCCCTGCTCCAACAATGTTTTGGGCCTTTTCTTGTTGCTCAAGAACAGCATCCAAAAGGCCATTAGGAAGGGCAGTGTTTGGTTTAGTCTCACCATTTACCACATCGAGGCCTGAGATCTCAGTGGTCTTGTGGGATGGAGCTTTATGCCAGAAGAGGTTTGGTTGGGTCACTGTCCACCTGTCTGGGTCTGGCCACAGGGATCCAAGTCTTCCCTCCAAGCTGTTGATTGCAAGACCACCCTTGAGAAATTGACTTTGAGCGAGGCCAGAGTACTGGCAAAAGTGTTTTCTTCTGTGCCTTGGGATGAGTCACGGCTCCTTAAACCCATTCTCACTTTCCAGCGCACGAACTTAAATTCCAGGGGTCTGACATAAGAGAACAACCATGCTCGATGTGGGTTTCAGGCAAGCCAGGGGAGGGCAAGGGAGAAGGAAGAAGACTGGCATACTCTATTCTAGAACAGGACTAATCTTCCTGATTTTGTGTTACGTAAGTCTCACTCTCTCTCTGTTTCAGCAATGTTTCAGCTCTGTCTAGGTTTTGATATTCCCCAGGCTGAGTTATTGAGTCATTCCCATCCATGCTGCAAGGATGAGTATTAGATGGTGCTGCCGAGGAAATGGAGCAAAATAACAAATGGGGGAGTGAAATTCTGTGGAGTTTATAGTCCATGTGGAGTTTGGGCTCTTTCATTAAAGTGCAGCACCTTGCTCTTCTTGAACTCTTTGCCTGTCTAATGCTAAAAACTACTACTGAAAATATCCTTGCAAATAACCCTGTGGAAAAAAGAGTTTTGTGTGATTTGGTACCTTCGCTAACAAACTAATAAAAAATCTGTAATGTGGCACATAAAGTCCATCTTTACAGAGTCTGTGGGCATGTTATACATCACTACTAGATGCAAAATTCAAGAAAGAAGCTATAAAGAGTATCTTCCTATAGAAAGAAACAGAAACAGTGATAAAGCTGCATCTGTTGTTTACAGAAATACATAAAATGACACCGTTTCTGGAAGATGCAGCCAATCAGCAATTAATGTTTGCCTTTTCACTTACATTACTCTCATTTAAGAACAAAATACATAAAGCAGACAGCATAATTATATAATTCCTTTATAGAGACCCCAATAAATTGGTATTCCAGCCTGTGTCTGTGTTTTCTCAAAGCCACATTGGTTTCCCAGCTCCCAGTTGTTCCCTGCTGGNCACTTTCCAGCGCACGAACTTAAATTCCAGGGGTCTGACATAAGAGAACAACCATGCTCGATGTGGGTTTCAGGCAAGCCAGGGGAGGGCAAGGGAGAAGGAAGAAGACTGGCATACTCTATTCTAGAACAGGACTAATCTTCCTGATTTTGTGTTACGTAAGTCTCACTCTCTCTCTGTTTCAGCAATGTTTCAGCTCTGTCTAGGTTTTGATATTCCCCAGGCTGAGTTATTGAGTCATTCCCATCCATGCTGCAAGGATGAGTATTAGATGGTGCTGCCGAGGAAATGGAGCAAAATAACAAATGGGGGAGTGAAATTCTGTGGAGTTTATAGTCCATGTGGAGTTTGGGCTCTTTCATTAAAGTGCAGCACCTTGCTCTTCTTGAACTCTTTGCCTGTCTAATGCTAAAAACTACTACTGAAAATATCCTTGCAAATAACCCTGTGGAAAAAAGAGTTTTGTGTGATTTGGTACCTTCGCTAACAAACTAATAAAAAATCTGTAATGTGGCACATAAAGTCCATCTTTACAGAGTCTGTGGGCATGTTATACATCACTACTAGATGCAAAATTCAAGAAAGAAGCTATAAAGAGTATCTTCCTATAGAAAGAAACAGAAACAGTGATAAAGCTGCATCTGTTGTTTACAGAAATACATAAAATGACACCGTTTCTGGAAGATGCAGCCAATCAGCAATTAATGTTTGCCTTTTCACTTACATTACTCTCATTTAAGAACAAAATACATAAAGCAGACAGCATAATTATATAATTCCTTTATAGAGACCCCAATAAATTGGTATTCCAGCCTGTGTCTGTGTTTTCTCAAAGCCACATTGGTTTCCCAGCTCCCAGTTGTTCCCTGCTGGCTTTGTCTCTGTGGATTTGTCTCTGTGGATTTGTCTCTCTTGGAAGAACTGGGTGTAGGATGGAAAGGTCTTTTTTTTGTACTTCTAAAGTGGATAGCATGTTTTTAGCAGTATTCTAATCTTAATATATATATAAAATTATGAAAATAATTGTCTCCTAATAGGACTTTCATAAGTAGCTTATGGCACACTGCCCTTATTGTAGAAAAGTACATCCTTGTAGATAAGAACTGTCAATTAAAATGTAAGCTTTGTGGAGGACAGATAACATACAGTTTTATAGGCAAATTAAAAAAAATTAGTACATTTTTGTGTTTTGTTGCTTGGGTTTGTTTTTTTTAAACACAGACATAAGTGGCAAAGCAAAATTAATGTGCAGGAACTGAATCAGCATATTGTATAAGCACAGTAAATAGCATCCTAATGACTCTGTTATCTTATCATAGTGGCACATAGTTTTGTATGCAAACGTTACCTCAAATGCAGTCAGCTATCTGCAATAAAGAGCATTTATAGTAGGAAATGGAAGAATAATTTTATATTCTTTCATTATTACAACTGGCTTTCAAAATGACATCATAAATTTACACAAATCTGTGCCTAAGTTAAGAGACACTTGCTTTCACCAGCTTAAAGCTGTATATTGTTGGATGTATATTGGATTGTGGCTGTATATTGGATGTCATGTAAGATTTTTTAAAATATAACAGGGGACATGAGCTGAATGAGATGGAGACACAGTTACACACTCCTTTGTGCCAATGTCATGGGCCAGTAACAGAGGGCAAGGGGGAGCTCCTGTAGCTGTCCTGGTGCCATATTTCACAGCTAGATAATTGTACAACAATTTGATTTCCTGCCCAGCCAAGAAAACACCTTCCTAAGACTGGCACTGTCTTGGGCACGCTGTAAAATTATATTCTCAATCTCTAAAGGCAGAGGAGAACAGAACCAAAAATTATTTTCACAGCCTTTACACTTTAAAAGAAATAATATTTGCTTTTAATGTAATTTTCAAAAAGCCACAATTCTACAGCTTGTGTGGTAACAGCATAATACTGGGACTGAAAATGAATCCTGTGTTTGTATTGGCCATATGCAATTAAAATGCTTCAAGCTAGGAAAATTTTGCTCTTCCCATCAGAATTCCATTAAAAAAAATTACTTCTCTAAAATCCTTCATTTAGCAGAACTTCTGCCTGAGATGGGCTGCTTTCCCCCTTTCTGAATTCCAGGCACAATATAAATAAAACAAATTCAAAATAGCAAAGCTGGGAAAATAATTATAATCTCAAAACCAGTAAAAAGGTCAACAAGAAGGAGGACAACAATGGGATTCTGGTAACTGTTTGGGAAGAAACTATTCTCGCTGCAGTCAAACTCACTGTTTTCATAACAACAAATTAAATACCAAGGTGATTCCCCAGAGGCTTCAGCAGCGTGGCAGTGTGGCACCAGCACAGGCAATGCACAGTATCATTAGGAAAATGTTACAGCTGCAGCTCCTTTGTCAATAGTTTATGTGCTTGTTGGTGCCTGGTATGGGCCCTAAAAGTGTGTAATTGAGATGTAAGCTGTTCCCTTATACTCCAATGGCACAGGAGGCAGCTCAGTAAGGTGACTGCTCCTCAAACATCTATTCTGAAAAAGAGTGGCATTTGTATGTGCTTTGGCTGTTCAGCTTTGGAGAAGACTGGCCTTCCTTTGACTCCTTTTACTCATCTATAAAATGTAATGTTCTGTATTTCAAAGTATATCAAAGGTGTCAAAGCAGATTTTTTTGATATTTTGCAACTGGAAGCTCACAATTTCCTGACTAGTGTGCAAAAATGAGTGTAATTTACCACTTACTGAGTGAGTAATGTGTCTACATTACTATGTCAGTCCTTCTCTGAGCAACAGGCAGTAACATAACTGATGAACAGCCAGGGGGTAACAGAAAGAAAAGTCATGTTTCCAAAAAAATCCCCCCAGTTAAATGTCAGAAAAAGAACATGCTGCAGCAATGCAGTGGTTGGGGGAGTTGGACCCTGCCAATCATCAGGTTTAAAAGAAGGATTTTTATGCAATAAACAGCTATAGAAGTCACCAGGTAATAAACATCCATGCAACAACAGGCAACTTTATTAACCAAGCCTGTCCATCATGCAGCCTGAGGCTTGGTTTGTAAGGTCTCAAATATGCATGTTCACTGTGTTGTTTCATGGCATTTTTAGGTGAATTCCTGCTCCCTTACCTTGCAGACCAAGCCCAGTATCTCCAGTCTTTCCATTGAGGCACCCGGCTGATGTAACTTCACAGTTTCATGAGGGTCACAGCACAGCAAAAGGAAGACCCAGAGAGGTGATAGAAGGGAATTTATTCCTGCTTCTTCTCGGGGCTCACCGGTTTCTTTTTCCCTCATTTTTCCATACTGTAATCTCAGGCTGACTGTCTTTGTCCTGGAGTCAGGCATTCCTGGAGCCTTCTGACCCACACTCAGCTCTTCTGCAAATGGAAATAAATGGAATTGAAGGAAATTTTATAAAGATTCTTGTCTTCAAAATATCAAGTTCCCTGGACATTTGCAACCCCAAAATAGTGCACACTGTATTTTTCTTTACTTTACATGAAATTCTATGGTGGAACAGGTTGGTGAGAATATCACAGGGGTATGGAAGGCGCCCACTGAAGAAACTGAAAGAACTGCTGGGAGCCCTTAGTTTCATTTGGTCGCCTAGCATGCAAAATAATGAAAACAGCATTGCCTGCTCATGAAGTAACTTCTCCCCTTACTTTTGCTAAATTCCTACCAGGAGTAAATTTTCTTGGAACGGTGGGGAAATAAATAATGAACCAGAGGTACAAACAGCAGGTATTCTATGATGGCAACAAATAATGTGGATGAAAACACTCCCAGACCATGATCTTCACATAAGTCAGATGCTGACCTTTGGGTGCTACATATCTTAATTTTTTCTAAGTCCTAACACATACATTTGCAGAGGTCTGCTTGCCAGTGGCCAGATCAACATAGTTACTAAAGAACTGTTTTATTTAAAAGGAAAAACAAGTTTGTTGTCTCTAGGGAAACATCCTCCTCCACTTCCAGGGATTTATAGCACATTAAGGAGACCATAATCACCAGACCTCTGTTAAAAACATTTGTCTGAAGTTACCAAACAGTAGGATGCACAACAGGACAGCGAGAAGCTTCTATTTCAGGCTGATCCAGATAGGGATGGCAGAGAAAAGCTGAGCAAATCTCTACTTGTTTTCTTTATTAATACAGTTCTCTGCAGCTCACCTCACCATGATTGTCAAGTGAAACCTGTAGAGAAGTCCCAGAGTGAAAAGGGAGGGTTGAAAGTCTAGCCCTGTTGAATCCAACTGCAAGATCCCAACAGGCTTTTATTTTGTCCTTTGTCTTTGTATATTGTGTAGGCCATTGTTAATTAACTTCTTTCAAATGTCCCCTGATTTTACAGAACACATTTTTACTTAAATACTGGTTTTGCTTTCTGGAAATGAAATGCTAAACTTAGAATCACCATTTAATCATATGTTTCCTGTGCATTCCACCTGAGCACTGTTGAGGCAAGCATTCCTTCTAATTACAGAGGTGAGCTGAAGAACTGGTGATTAAAATAAGATCAGCTTTTCCTTAAATACCATTGTACTTCAGGAGACTGATCAAAGTCCTTAGTTGCTTCCAGAGATATGCTAATTTATAGAAGACAAACTTCTTAAATGAAGACTAGTGAACCCGCTTTTTCCTTATTAGATTTAGGGGTGAAAAACAAACCCCAAACCCCAACAGTTCATTCTGCTGGGCAATCATTCTATTAAAAAACCTCTGCCTTCCTTTCAGGCAACTGAGCCCAAATAAGAAAAAGGATTTGCCAAAAAGCCTCAGGGGAGATTGTTTTCTGTCTATAATTTTGTTGTCAGAATAATACCCATTGAGGTTTTGGTTTTGTTTTTTAATAAGGAAAAGGAGATTTTTGTGGCATAATCAGTTATCTCTTGCAAAGCACTTTTAGGTGCATGGTGAAATAATGTGTGTGATATGCATGAATATGTATTGCACGTGCACGTGCATCGATATGTATACAGTGTTACCCATAATTCTTTTTATTTCCTCTCAATGCCATGTGACACATGATTACAGCATCTAAAACCGAAAGTAAACCCAGAATAATTTGTCAGATATGCAAAGAATTCTGGTAACCCTGATGAGAGTTATGCTTTGTTTAGGAGAAGCCTGAACAGAGCCCAAAGTCCAATTGCTCCTCAGGGCACCTGGACAAGCTGATGCCTTGGAAGGAAAGGAGTGCACAGCCTGTCCTGCTGTGGGCTCTGTGCTCTGTGAATGCTGGAACACGACCCAAAAAGGTCCCCTGTAAGTATGTCTGACACATTTGTGGTAGTAGAGGGAAGTGGCCACTCGTGAGATATGTTGTTCTTTATCTGGGGCAGGTATATCTCTTTATCCCTGTAAAATATCTCAGGGATACAGGGATATCTCTGTATCCTTAGGATCAGTCACACTAAGCTACTGTGGAGCTTTGCTCTGTGCCAACATGAACACGTTTTCATGATAACTACAAGAGAGGGCAGTAAAGTCTTCCTGCAAAGCAGAGAGCTGACAGAAAAGCAGTTCATTAAAATATCTGTAAAACTGTGAGGTTTTTATAGCTCCTGATTCACCATACAAACATTCAGGGCATATCTGCTCTGTAGGCCACAGAGGTGTAGTGTCACAGTTTGTTTTTCTTTCGTAATAAGTGATCCTATTGATGACTATTTGGAGTTATCCTGTGATGGAGTCATTTAAAATCAGAGTGCCTGGCTAATCGCGTTCAGATCAGACATGGACTGTTTTAGCCATCCAAAACAAATGATAGGATGGGCTTGAACCATTTCTTGTGGCCAGGAGACTCTGAACTCACTTTGACTCAGTACAGGTGTTGAAATCACTACAGGATTATCCCTGGAGGTTGGTAATCCTTTAAAGGTTCAGAGCTTTGGGTTAGATAAAAATCTAAACATTTGGATGTTTATCTGAAACCTTATCTCAGTTATCTAAACTCCTGGAGGCTGAACACCCATCAGTTGCACATCTACAAGTGAAAAAGTAATAGGGTCTCTTGTTACTGCAGACTTACAGCCTGATCCTGACAACTCTGAATAAACAAAACCTCACCTTGATATCAACTTGCCTTTGAGTTAGGGTACTGGGATTGGAAAGTTCCCTTTCAGCTAAAGGTGACCACAAACATTACCTGATGTGGCTGGGGGAGGAAGTTTTGGTTACAAAATATAGGATGGGTTTTTTTCTCATAGAAATCACCCATAGCAAATTTTTATTCTAAGCACATACTGGATACTGAGTGTGCCCAGACCCATTTCATAGAGTTAGGACATTGTTTTCTCCCCAGGGCTTGCTAAAACCAGAAGCGTTGCTAGCCCCCAGTTCCTGTGCCTACAGGGAAAGAAAAGATGCCCCAAAAGAACAAATGGAGAAAGGAGAGAGATGATTCATCAGGTGAGACAGTAGCTGGAAACATAGTAGAAATAGGTCCAGTTTTCTGCTCCACCACAACTTATCCCCTTTGTCTTGGAGGACTCCTTTAACCTTTGTATTTTTGCTGTTGACTGTAGGGACCAGCTCTCTCTTATCTTAAGGGGTATTTCAAGGACAAACACCAAAAATCCCCACAAAATTACTCAGTTTGATGCAGCAATGGGAAATACAGATGCACAGAGAATGGACAAGAAGCTGGACTGCATTACTACATGGCAAACACACACAGGCACTTTATCAAGGTCTAGTCCACCTGTCTGTTCTGCTGTTTGCAAGCTGAGCCTTTTCCACACTCCTACCACACCAACGTAATAGAGACTTGACATTGTTTTGCAGCATTTTAGATGCTGAGAAGAGAATTCAAACGCTCTCCCTTTCATTTTCCTACTGATATGCCAGTAACAACCCCAAGTTCACAGGGCAATTCTGTTTATTCCTGGTCTTTTGGGAACATGTGCATAGCTACTACACCACTCTTGCAACAACACTCTTGCTTTGGGAAAAGAAAAATGCATTTATTTGTTTGTTTCGGGACTATCAGTAGGGTCATTAATTAGAAAGATGTTACTGTGTCTAGCACTATCTTCTTTGATATAGCAACTTGATACCTGGAGACAGAGTGCTAGTCAGAGTGCCATAGAGTAATTATTTCCTCCTGTCTGTGGCACTGTTGTCTCTTTTTGGCAGTGAAAAGTGCTTGTATGAAAAGGGAGGGAATGATTTACTCTGGATTATTACATTCTCTGGCTCAGGAGAGTCATAATTTCGCTTATGTGGCAGAAAATTGTCGTCACTCTCATGGTATTTTTCAAGCATCATTGTGCTTTTGATAACTTATTCTCTGCTGAGCTTTCCTATTTAAGCAATACACTTGTTTTCTCTGGTTAACTACCTTTTATATCTACAGATGTTGTTTCTCATCAATGTTTTATGCTCCACATAAAAAAATTCTAATGTAGTTCATGCAGAAAGACATGACTTTCTTTTTTTTTTTTCTTCCTTTTTTTTTCAGGGTAGCCGTGCTGTCACCAAGATCAGTTCAAGCAGGTCAGGAAAATGATATTATATTACTGGGGCATTTCTTGCTCACTTTTGCTCTGAAAATCCCACCCCTTACAGAGGCTACCGAGAAATCAGCACCTTACTTCCAGAGTTGCAGAGGACAGTTTTGTTGCAGGGGGGTGGAGAGGGGAAAAGAATTGCATGAGAGAAAGTACTTCTGAGTGACTCATGAATCCAAGGCAGTGTGCCCACCTGGTCCTCAGCGAGCCCTGGGTTCTCCCAGCAGTGCTGGTGGGCGATGCAGTGAGGCAGCAGGAGCGTGCACCACCCCTCAGAGGCACGCATTCCTCAACTGCAAACACATCTGGGCTCCCTCTCTCCCTTCATTCCCTCGCCCACGGTGCTCTGGGGGAAATTCTTGCAGGATGCTTCCTGTTTTTCACTTAATCCTCTCTCATTTCTAAGCTCTATTAAACTGGGCACTACAAAAGCTTCCAATGATTTATCAGTCAAGAATTGTTTTTGTGGGACTGCTCGGTACTTGCAATGAGAATTCTCCAGCCTCGTCAACATCTGAATTTTTTTGGCTGAGGTTCCTCAGCGCTAAGTGGCAATGGGTCTTGCCCACCTTGTGGATCACCACAGAAGTGCTGACTCAGATCCAGGTGGGTTTTACCCTCCCAGATCTATACAGGACAGTTGCACTTGTCTCAGTGCAGGTGTCATTTGAAGCCTGCAGTTACCCACTAGCAAGGAGCATGAACCTGGTTATTGTGTCCAGCTCTGAGGCTCCCAACACAGGAAGGACATGGACCTGCTGGAACGAGCCCAGAGGAGGCCACAAAGATGATCAGAGGTCTGGAGAACCTCTCCTATGGAAACAGGCTGATAGAGGTGGGATTGTTCAGTGTGGAGAAGAGAGGGCTCCAGGGAGACTTTTGAGCAGCCTTTCAATACCTAAAGGGGCCCTGCAGGAGAGCTGGAAAGTGACTTTTTACAAGGGTGATAGGGCAGGGAAGGATGGCTTTAAATTGAAAGAGGTCTGGTTTAGATGAGATATTAGGAAGAAATTCTTTATTTGGAGGGTGGGGATGTACTGGAACAGGTTGCCCAGAGAATCTGTGGGTGCCCCACCCCTGGAAGTGTTCAAGGCTGGGTTGATGGGGTCCTTTACATTCTAGTGTAAAGTGTCCCTGCCCAGAGGAGTTGGAAATAGATGATCTGTAATGTCCCTTCCAACCCAAACCATTCTATGATTCTATGAGTATTAATTGTTACTCTGGAAGAACAATTCTCTTGTAGAGAGATATTGCTCTGAAATTGTGTGTTGAGCCCTGCGGTAAGGATTTGGACTTCTTTCTTATTTTTCTTACTTTCTTGCAGGAGATGTCTAGAGATTCGACTATGCAAAAAATCTATGAAAACCCATATGCTTTCAGAAGGCATGAGGGTATCACTGTGCTTCAATTTGCTACAGCTATTTGAGCTTATACCTTGCACATTCCACACACAAGCAATAAAAATGAAGACTGGAGATGCCAAACACTTGCAGTGGCATTCCACAAACAATCCTGCCAACTCAGATACTTCCTACAGATTGTTTAATGATGACACATTTCCCAGTTAACTCAAAAAAGTAGCAGCAGCTAAATAAATGGCTGGGCTGTAGGTATTTCCCTGATAAGAAGTGGTAAGAATTGCTCAGCCGTGTGTCATGGTAACAAGGAGCTTTCTGAGTTATAACCCACCTGATAGAAATTCGAATGACCCAGGCATCAAACAGAGCATTGACTATCATTTCACAAGTGTCCAAAGATTTACTGAACTGGTAACATAAGTAATAAAGCTGCTTGTGACATCATCACTATGTTTAAATGGAGCTCGTTTCTGTCATTCATGAGAGAAAAAAATATTTATCCCATAGTGGTAAATAAGGAGTAGGTAAAAGATGCATTCATTCCCAGATAGGAAATCCATCAAATAGAGGACACTGTGGAGGAAACTGGAAGCACAGGGGGCAAGGGGACAGAACAAAATGCTGGGGACAGAACAAAATATCAGGGCCAGTAACAGATTGCTGTCAGACCATATATATATATATATATATATATATATATATATACACATATATATACAACCCATTCTAAATACAGACAAGTTTCTGTCTTGTGAAATTCACATGGAGAGGAATCCCAGCCCGATGGATGCTATTCCAAATATCCCACCACCCCCTTAAAAATCCAGTAGGTTTTTTCTGCTGTGTCAAGACAGGCAAACTGGTTCAAAGTACTTAAGCCAACAAACACGTCTGCAATGCAGCCCAGCCTAAAGGCAACAACAGACAAATGGTTTAATAAGGCTGCTCCACCAGGCTTAATTTCAGCCCTTAAAACATCTTGTGTGATTGAACCTTTTGGTGAAATGCACACATTATAGAAGTACATTATTTCTTAAATAGTAAATTCTTTGGGGCAGGAATCCTGAGTCCCTACAGGTCCCTTGTTGCAGAGGCCTTGTTCAAGGCTCCCTCCACTATTACAGAAGACACGGTGGTCAGAGTGCATTTCAGTTGTTTAAAATGCTTTGGGTTTTAGTGCAAAAGATGTAATCTTGCATTTCTTTTAAGGATATGGTATCATACACAAGCACCAAATGGTACCAGCCAGCGAGCAAGCCCTGACTCCGACAGTGTATGTGCCAGCATCAGCTGACAATAACATGCTGTCAGAAAGCTGGATTAGCCCTCAGACTAGGTGAAAAGAAAGGATTAAATGAAATCCACTGATAGTATTCCAGGCTCTGCAAATATGAATGTGGGGCAAAACATTACATGCTATCCTAAGAAACAAGATGGAAAATGTAAGGAAGCAACAAGATTCAGGAGCCTAAAGGGGAACTGCCACACATTGTACAGCTGCTGACAGGGAGAGTTGTGGGAAAAAATCCTTAGTGTTCTATAGAAATGTGGCTCTAAACTCTTAAACTCTTATTTTTCTCATCCAAAAGTTATACATACAAACTGTGAACAGAGCACCTTTGTCCTAACTCTCCAGATAGCCTGAGACCATCCAATAGATACGAGTCCCCCAGTAACGAACATACTCTGAAGGCCCCAAAAGACATGAAAGTGTTCCAAGTCTATTAATTACTTTGCTGCTGATAGCACTGGTTGCTGTGTTTGTCCCAAAGCCTCAAAGTATGACAGGGCCTTCAACTACTCCCTGCACTGCTGCTGCAAAAAGCTCCATCTCACAGCAGAGGATCTTTGCAAGGCAACCTGTGGGGTACCAATTGTGGCTTAGTTTTGCCAAATGAGGGAAGAAGGCCACCAGACGACCTTCCTGCCAAGACCACTATCAGACAGGCTACCAGGACTGCAACCTTTCATGCAGCCAGTCAGATGAAAACTTCCCTCATCTGACTGTGTGACATTTTGTCAGAAAATCAAGAGATCAGAAGCTGGAGCCACCCCTAGGTGAGGCACAGCCTTCCCTCTGTGTGTGTCTAGCTCCCCTTATGTGGGTGTTGCAACCATCTGCCAGCCATGATCAGGAACAACTCAGCTTGGAGCTGTTTTGCCAGTTCAAAGAGAGGTCTCCTGCATCTCTCATCTCTAGATAACTCCATCCTGCAGCCTGCATGAGTCCCACCCAGGGGGTGTGAATTAGAAGGGCAAGTGGTTTGATTTTCTTTTGGATTCCTTGCCATCAGCTGTAAAAAACAACCTGCCATTCAGCTCTTATCTGCCAAGCTCTGTATATGTGAATTTTGCTTCCTGTTATTGCAGCAACAGTAGGGATGGAGAAATGCTCTCGATTTCCTTTTTCAGAAGAATTTTCTTTTCTAAACAATCGGTATTAAACAGAACAAAACAACCAAGAAACAGCATGCTTGTTTCACAGATTTCCAGTAATGTTAGAGCTCTGTACATTGTTTCAGCTCTTGCTGAGGTGAAGCTTGATTATGTTAATGTTAGCCAGCCATTAAATTTGTTTAACTCAAGGACACTTTCACTACAGCCTTCCTGAATATTGAGAAACTGGCTCTGCTCTCAACAGTGAGGGTGGGCAAAGAATGACTGTAAGGCTTTTGCCTGACTTCTAGGAAAATAGCTGTGCATGTTCATAATGTGCCTATTCCTGTGTATTTTCATATGGGCGTGTGACTGCATTTGTCAGCAGACATATAGGTGTGCCCTCCCCTAGCAGCTTCTGAACCCACTGATCAATCAGCCAGCCTGATGGAGGAGCACAGGTTACAAGAATAACTAAGGTCCTGCAAATACAACAGTCAAACATGAGAGACACCTCAGAAAAGGGCCACTCAAGGGAGAGGCTCATGGGTGACCTTCCCAGAGAAGGCACCTGACAGAACAAGAAAAGTTTATTTCGGAGCCTGCTGGATGTGGTCACAAATCCAGGAGCTCACAGGCAGATCCCAACAACCCCAGCAGGCTTCCCAGCATGCCCATGCTGTGCTGCAGCTTGGTGGAGCTGAGCAAATCCATGGTACAATCAGCAGCAACACAATCAGCACTACGTGCTTGCTCACTTGTCCTGATGGTCAGGACCTGGATTACCCAGGAGACCACTTAACCATGTAATATCTGATAAATGCCCATATGTAATATTGGTCAAATAATATAGGTCTGACTGAGGGAGTCATGCTAATCCAAGGGTCCTCAAAACTAGTGCTTGTGAAGAAGGTCCCAGTCCTGTCTTAGATGAACACTGTGTGGTGCACTGGGTGACCGTGTGTTCCTGGGTGAACACAATGTGCTTGTTTATACACAAGAGCTTCAGGGCTTTTCCTTGCCTTGAGAGTTTATTTGTGACAGACAAGATAAGCAGAGCCAGTAAAGAAAACACCACCTCCTCACACAGCAAACACTCTTTAGGCAGGCCCAGTCTTACATGTCTCTCAAGACCTTGGGAGAGAGAAGTACAACCTCCATGTCTTTCCTACGATATCCTAATTGCAGCTCAGCTTCCTGGTGCACATACTGTTACAGGAGTGGAGGATAAGAAGTGGAGATTAGATATAGACATGACCATTGACATTACGCACAAAATGCCTGATCCAGCCCTCTTGTTCCCTAAAGAAAACTGGATCAGGTTACGTGAGGCACTTTCTGCGACCACAGGTCAGTGAGGGACACAGGCTCTAGAGCCAGGCTGCCCAGCAACAGCCCAGTCTTTAGGGCAGGATGATGAATTATTGTAAAGTTAAGTGACATTGTGATGAAGTGACATCACCATTATCTATTCTCCAATAAAACAGCTTGCACTTCTCATGGAGAGCTCATCAGAACTGTAACTTTTCAGTTTAAATCTTATCATACTGTATGAGCAGCTGGTTTACGTTTTGCATTGTCCATTTCAAGGAATTATTCTCCTCCGTTTGTTTCTTAAAAATTAGTATCTTTCATCTTGCCTTACTTTGATGGTTTGTTTTACATTTCAGGAATGCAAAACAATTGCACAATAAATCACTGGAGGAATGTACATGGGGGTTATTTGTCATAGTTATAAATAAATGAACTTTAGCAATAGTTGATAAACAGAAGATTATGGACAATTCAGGCAGGCTCTCAAAAAGATCAGAGCATGACTTTAGCCCTTTAGTAACAATCATTGTTTTATTGTCCCATAACCCACTAGAAACACTGCATGAGGGGTGGCCAGCTGTCTCTCTGGGCTGGCAGCTGATTGCCAGAAATAGGCTATAAAGCCCTACTTGTCCTTCTACAGGGTGCCTGTGCCACACAGCTCTGCCAGCAGCAGAGACACTCAGCACCTGTGTAAACTGGACAGTGAAATTGTGAAGAAAGTTCATCCTAAAGATGCTTAAGTTTTAGGAGCTTAGTTTTAACTATTAAGATTAAATGAGAATCGAATTTGGACTTATGCCTATTGGAATCAAACATTAACACAGTTCATTACAGAAGAGATTTCAAACTGCATAATGTTCTCCAGTTCTCAGATACTTTCAGACCCCCCATAGGGTAAAGTGTTTTCTCACTTGGCACAACTGAAATTAAGTGCCCTCCTGAATAGAAATAGGATTAACCATTTATTTAAATGTTCCCTGAACCAAGAACTGAGCAAGAGAGCATATTTAGCATTCAATTTACCAATGCAAGTATTGGAGGCTCCAATTATTATGTACTCTCACAAACACTGCAGTACATGTTTCTTCATAGGAACTGACCACTTCTGTGGCAGTCTTAGTGTCTCTAAAAACCTAGGCAGATTTAGGTTCTCTGTTAACAATAATCCCATTTACTGCTACGTTCACTTACAGAAGTTTAGTTGAAACTCGCTTAAACCTTCATCGTTGAAAGTTTAGATTTGGTTCAGTTCTTTGAGGAAGGAAGAGAGCTAAAGGATAATCTGAGTTTTTACTAGACATCTCTGGGAACATGTGTATCTTTCAGAATACAGGACCAAGGCTCAAGAATGTAACAATTAATCTGATCTCAAAAAGCAATTTGAATATATACACAGGTATTTTTGAAATGCAGTGGTGGAAGGAGCTGTAGTTGTAACAGATGTGCTGATCTTTCAGAAGCATATTTCAAAAAGGTAATTACCAGCAGTTATGAAGCAACCACCTTTATGATAATAGGATACAATTAATTCAGACAGTTCCCTATCCATCAATGTAAAGTGCAACAGAAAGCAAAGGGGGGGAACAAAAAGTCACTGAGATATGCATGCCTGTGTGTCGGTGGGTTTGCAGTTACAGCCAGACTTGGCGTTGCTCTTCAGACACCAATATCCGAATTGCTGTTATCTGCCAAAAATGCTTGTGTGCAGTACACAGCTCTTATTGTCTATTGTTGTTATCTATCTAGACATCTATCTTGGGAATAGCTGAAGTGTCCTTTGCTTTTCTGTCTGAGGGTGTGGTGAGATGGCAGGGCTGGGCCGACACTGAGGCTTGCAGACGCCGCAGGAGGGGCGACCCACCCCAGCCCACCTCCCCTCCCTGCTACCTCCTGTTGGCACTGGTGCTCTGCTGGCGGGCCAGTAAACCAATTCAAGCCAGTAATCCAGCAGGAAACCAACGTTGGGACTGGGGGGGACAATCCACAGCCAGTCTCGTGGGCTGAGCAAGTCTGTGCAGACAGACACGTGCCAAAGCTGGAGCAGGGAAGAAGAGAAATGGCATTGCTGGGAGGGAGAGGAATGAGGACACAGCCCCTGCACTGATGTTGCGTGACACTGGCCTTGCTCTGCTGTCTGACCTCACTCTCAGCTTCTAGAAACAGTGACCTGCAGTGTATTAGGAATGGAATACAGGGATGTATTGTGCGTAGGGAAAGCATCAGGCTTGGAGCAGGAGATTAGGCATGAAGAAAGACAAAACACGGGATGAAATTTGCCAGAAGACAGAACCACTATAGCTATACAAACCAGATCCAGACCCAGCATCAGCTTCTGCCCTCATTCTTTTTCATCTGCATCCAAGCACGGACCAGCACCTTGGAGCCAACAGAGCTGATGGAAGGTTTAACAGAGGCAGGGATATATAGAAGGGGAAAAAAATCTATGAAAAGTGTGTCAAAAGCACTCAGGTTCCTGTTGACAGAAGTCAGTGTCAGAAAGAAAGGGTATTTGTATTAAAAGATTGATTTTATGAATGTGAAGGACATTTGGAGACAAATACATTCCTGAACTGGAGCCACAGTCACTCCTCAAGCCCAGGTGGTGGCACCAGCAGCAGGGCACTGCACTTGGCACAACCCCTCTGTGCTCAGGGAGACCCCCAAGCCAAAGCCTGAGGGTCTGTTCCCCTCACAAGCTCGTCACACTCACTGGCCTTGGAGCATGGTGTTTTCTGGGGGACAGGTTAGACCAGACCAAAGCACAGCAGGCACGCACAGGTCTTTGGGGAGCTGGCCCAGCTCCAGGCTTGCTGAGGTACCAGGGAGGGCAGGGTCAGCAAGAGGAGTCCTGGCTGCTGCATTGCACAAACAGGGAAATATGACAACTATCTGCCCAAAGGGGTTCCTGGTTCCATGACAACACAGCAAACACAAAATGCTCCCACCTTTCTCGGGGGGAATTTGCAAGGCCGAAGTCAGGTCGGTGGGGAGGAGAGCAGACCAGTGCTACTGAAACAACACAGGCAGGTGCAGATCATGCTTCTGCAAAACACCTGGTGACTGTCAAAACAGCAGAAACTAGTCAGTTGCTGTTGATACTTCATTACACAGCATTTCTTTCTTTATGATTATTAACTCTTTAATCCTTTGCTAGCACATTTTTTTCCCCCCTCGCACAAACAGCCTTTGGTTTCCTGGAACGGAGTGAGGCTCTTTTACACAGTCAGCCACAGACCAGAAGAGCCACGAAAAGGAGAGTAAGCACTAAGGCATCCTCTTTGCTTTGTTTTTCTCATTTCAACTTGACAGACCTTGACTTTTCATTACTAGGAGGCTCCTAAAGCCTCCATGGATAGAAAGGGAAGGGCCTGGAAGGCAGGGGGAATTCTCAGGGTGGGGTCGGGGCTACGGGTGCTTTCACCCTCCAGCCATTATTAGAGACACATCATGCTGGGTCACCACAGCCTTCCCTGGAGGAGAGTTGCTCAGTGCAAACCCAACTTCTTCCTCACACTACCCTTCAGCCAGACTGCACTGGGTTGTTTGGCTGTTCTGTGTGTGAAGAGCTGGTAATCGCAAGGTCAGCTTGTCCACACTTGGTCAAATCTCAGGTACTTTGCTGGGCCGCTTGGCACAGAGAAGAGGCTGAGTCCTGTCAGCAGTGCATTCTCACAGCCAAGCTTAGCAGCCAGTGTGGATGTACCTAACAGTTACATATGTCAATTTGGGGTTGAATCCATTTCACACTCTCCTTCACACATTCATCAACCTTGGAATATGCTATCATACCTTCAGGACATGACTTGGAGCCATGGGACAACCTGAAGTGACAAGAAAGTAACCCTTTACCTGCAGCACCAGTGAGGTGATTCTTCTGACGAGGTTTGGTCATTGCTCCTCATCACTTCACATGCAGCTTCCTTAGCCCGCAGTGCCTTCTCAGACACCTGGGACGGTTCAGGCACTGCAATTACAGTATATGTGTTCTGTTACTGCATATATTGTTGTAGTGCATGCATAGCAGTGGGTTGTACATGCCTTAGGAATATCATTAAAAGCAGAGCTGGAGGTTCACCCACTCCTGGATCCAGCCATGAAGGTATACCTGCTCACAACCATCTGTACCCAATGCAGTCCTCTATTTTTCCACAGTATCATTACCTGTTTAGTGCTGTCCAGGTCAGAATAACAAAAATTACAGGAGAAAGGCAGACAGTTTGTACAACAGGGCACAGTGAGAGTCTTGTGTGGCAGACCAGTATTATCAGACAACAACAGAGCAACCATTTCTGGGTGCACATGAGGTACCTGCTTTGTATCACGCTGGAATCACAGTGGAGCTTCAAAATGGGACTAAATTACGTTGGTGTCCTTCTGTTATGGGTTTCAAAAACACCACTAAAAACACATACACAACATACTTACTCATGCGCTCTGCCTTTAAAAGGCTCATCAGGCCCTCTGCAGCTCTCTTTGGCTGAAGATGCCAGAAACCAACCAGCTCATCAGTGCAGGTTTCTAGCCTCCTACGTTTGTGTATATTCAGTAAACACAGCTATTTGGCTCTGACCAAGCCCTTGTGGTTTCTCCACACAGTCTTTGTTGCCTAAAGAGCAAAAGTCTTGAAATATGTGACTAATTATGATGCTTTACCCTGTTTACATGTGCAGGACTTGAAATGCTTTGCTGAACAGACAGGGATCCTCTCTCCCAGTCGTGCAAAGCACAAAGCACAGTGGGGACCTGTGGCAACTTATGAGAGCTCTGCTCCAGGAGGGACAGCAGCCACAGCCCATCAGTGGGGCAGTCTAACAAATATGGGCAAGCAGAGCTTACCCATCTTTAATCTAGGAGAGACACTTGGGTTTGCTTCTCACTGGAAAGCTCAGCACATAAGTTTATTCACTCCTGTTTGTTAGTTAATTCTTCTCTGTACAATGACTGATCTTCCTCTGCTCTGTCATACTCTGAGTGATGTTGTTGCCTTCTGGCTGTGCAGCACTCACCTCAACTATCGGACTTACACAGCAAAATGCTCGCAGAAATCAGACTTAAAATGTATACCCTGTAAGCTTACCAGCCACCAAAATATTTGAAAGCAAGCTTGAAAGAAATGCAAGCTGGCTGGAACAGTCTGTTTAAAGTCCAAATTATAATGAGTACTCATAGAAAATATGTTGTAGTGTACGCCCAGATTTTATGACACAACAATAATAATAGTAATACCACCTAACTTTCATCAGTAGATCTCGAAAGCACTCCATAAGGTATTAAGCATCCTTAGAGCAGCTCCTTTGCAATAGGCACCTTTTCAGCTGCTGACAATATTTAAATTACTGAAACAGATTAAATGATATTAACTAATCACCTGCCAAGCCTTTTTGCATCAAGTTGCTACCTGGAGCAAAGTATTATGCTTAATTTTGGAACAACTGACACCTATGGTTTATCAGGGCAGCTGTGAGCATAAACAATAAACTTAACAGCACAAAGGTTAGTTTGCATGGCCTAGTTTTCATTTTGCCAGTTGTATACAGCATCATTTCAGCCATGCAGATGCTATTCTGCTGAAATCAGTGGATGTCTAGGGAGTACAAGTGACTTGGGGAAAACAAAGCCTTAGCTTTCCAGAGATGATGCAAAGATGTATCAGAATGGATCAGTCCAGGAATCACAAGTATAAATCAACCAGAAGTGAACAGCTCAGACCTGGCAGGGTAAGCAGGACTAAGTGGATCTGCCTGACAGAGAGGGGAGAGACTTAGGCCTACTCATGAGATGAGAAGTTATTTTTCTTCTTCCAAACTGCTGTTAGATTTTGTTATTGTGCAATATCAGGCTCTGCTAGGTGGTAGATAGTGCATTAGATAGGCACAGTGGGTGGTAGATGTGTATTAAGATATTGCATGAGGCAATAACGTTTCCTAAACTTTCTCTTTCTTCTACCCAGCACACAATGCAAAAAGCATGAGAACTACCCACAGGTTAGTGGTGGGTAGATTTGGAGGGCCAATATTGCACTTCCAGATATCTTGCCTGCATTACAATTAGCCAGTCTCACAGGCTACAATGATCCCATGAAGTTACACAATGCTTGTGGAGTTATTTTTCATAAAAACTTGGGGTCAGGTGTTTGGACAAAGCTCTCAGACACATGATGTGATCCTTGGAGTTGTCCTATGCAGGGCCAAGAGTCAGAATTTTGAGCAAAGACGGTGACATCAGCTCCTGTATGTTAAAGTCCTTTAACTAAAAAAGACTCATTAGTGCTAGGGAGAAAAACAGAGTGGGTGATCATAGATCTTTCCATTTCAATGGGTTGTGTCCAAAAAGCCAAAGGCATAGCTTCTTCAGAAGATGGGTGGGTAGAACCAATAGGACTTAGTTTTGCAGTGGGAGTTTGCTCCACTAAGTCTATCAGGGAGAAGTGAGCCTTCAGTGCAACCTCCACAGCCTTGGGCTGATTCCATGTTATCACTTAGGCTGTTAAAAAACGGGGATACTGAAAGTTCTAAAATTGGGTGTTCTTTCCCTCTCTCTTGTCCTGACGCTGATTACGTGCTTTGACCGCCATTCCTCACTATCCCTTCCTCAAAAGTAACTGCGTTTCTCTTTTCCATTTTCAATGACACTCCCAAAATTAAACGCCATGATATCATCGCCTGCAATGTGGGGATCTTGGCGCTGCATGGCTTGCCATAATCTAAGTCTTAATTTGTCCCAATCCGCATATGTAATGTTGAAAGGGATAACATGATTGTTTTTGGAAATCCATTTTGCAAGTGCATTCATGGAGGCTTTGTCAATAGGGTGACCGTGAAGGTGAATTAGATTCTGCTGATGACTGTAGTTCTCCCGCTCCCTTTTCGAAAGGGATGCTGCCGTGGTTTGGGTAAAATAAAAGAAAATAAAGTCTGAGAAAAGCTGTGTGGTGGGGAATGCAACTTCACAGCTGCGGGCCTACCTCGTCCAGCGGGCAGGTCGAAGGATCCCAACTGCTGAACTGTGGATGGCCATCCGAGCAGGGAGCCAAAACCACTCCATCGCCTGAGCCTGGAGACCACTGGGGAAACTTCTACACGGTAGGAGCCTTCACCCAGGGCCCCTGTTCGGGTGCCGGATTTGATGGCGGTTAACCAGAAATGACAACTCCGCACACCCCACACCGTGTGGGGTGAAATGGCGAAAAGCCGTTCCTGAGGGCGGCGTGGGTTTATAAGGGGCTCTGAGGGAAGGTTCTAGAACTGCGTGCTGATTGGACGAGAGGGGATGGAGTATGCAAATCAGGGTGAGGGCTGACCAATGAGTGACAAAGGCGGGAACTGAGAGCCAATAGGAAATCACGATTAGGGTGAAAGGAGGGAAAACCACGAAGAGAAGAAGACAAGATGGAGGAGAAGTGGGAATAGAACTACATGAGGAACAACCGTGAGGGGAGAAACCGGGAAGGGGGTGACGGTAAAGCTTTTGAGTCAAAACCGTAACAATAAACAAGCAAACACAGAACTTTAAACTTGGACCGCAAAAGTCTCCAGACTGGCAGATCTGTCCAAGTCTAGGAGGTCTGCACTGCCATCATCTTCGTAGGTCCACCCTCTGAAATGTTCTTTCCATCCTTCATATGTCATGCGTTCTCCCATAATTCACTAGAAATAAAGGAAAAGACCCTGAAAAGTGGAGCCTCTAGGTTGTCTGTCTGCCAAAATTACGGTTGCAATCAAGATGGTATGTGAAGTCAAGTTGTTTAGCAGTTTATTGTTCATTTTGAAATTACTTTAGGCACCTCAAAATGAAAACATAGGTTTGTCTTTGTGAGTGATAAAAGTAACAGACCTTCCAATACAGTATGACACTCACCCTTTCTCTGTTTCAAGCCTTTCCCTATATTGTTCCAAAAAGAAAGGCAAAAGACAAGATTTTCCCATTAATTTAGCTTGTATTTTGCCAAGCTTACAAAATGGCAGTTTTCACATGAGCCCCCATTGCAATGGAATTAGGTTATACTTTATTTTGCCTCATACCTCAGCCCTAGGTGGGGCTTTTGTGCATAGAACTCACTTAATTTGGTGACCACATCTCTCTGCACTCAGTCTCAGAATAATTACACACTCCTTCTGAATGCAAGGAAACAACTGGCTTTAGTGGAAATTGCTGATTTTCTGGATTAATCCACTTTGCTAAGGAGCAGGCAGAGCTGGGAAGGGTTCTGCCCTTCCAGCTTTGAATCATTTGTGTTGCCATTTGGTATCTGAAAGAAGAAAAAGAACCCTCAGCAAAGCTCTCCTCTTCAGGGCACATCACAGATGCCTTTCATGCCTTACCTGCAGAGCTGCTTCTGCTACACTGGCTTCACAGCTGGAGTTCCTGTATGCAAAACAAGCTAAGTGGAACACCTGATGTGGCAGAAGTGTTGTCCTCAGATCTGGTCCTACATTAACTCCTTTTTGGGCATCTCTTTAATGCTTCTATAAATACTTCAGTGTTGTTATCCTCCAAAAAACAGCTAAGGGTGGCCTCCAAGAACAGGAACATCTCAGAAAATGTAAGAAGGAAAAGAAGGAAACTCTCTCTGAAAGAAAAATCATCAGAGATTTCACTTTGATCTTACTCTATTGTTTTGGTTTTTCTTCTTTTGACAAGTTCAGGTATTTTCTCGCCTGTAGCAATGCTAACAAATGTAATGTGTTAACACACCCTCCTGCTTGTTGCTGATTACTATATTAAGATAGGTGTCAGATCAAAAAGCAGACGGAACAACAGAGGTCTAGTTTACAAACTTTATTTAAGCAGGCAAGGTCTTACATTAACTTAGAAATACCTCGCAGACTTTTATCACTGCTGTTAATTATCAAAACACACCAACTAATTTTGATTCAGCTACTGGAAGGACAACAGGGCCAGCTCTGAAAGGCTTCAGAGACTGTGCCTGTGTGCAGGTTTTGAGCGAATCTGCCCTGGGTAACTCAGTTTCTCTGTGCAGTAAAGATGCCCAGTGTGAAGCACCAAGCCAGGCTGGGTCTGCCTTTGCCACACATGTGCAAACTAGAGAGGAGCAATTCTCACTGAGAATGTTTCTTGCCCCCAAAACGCTAATTTGCTGGCATAAGCTTTAAATTGGAGCTGTATGAGATCCAAAGAGAATTGCTGCAAGGCAAATGACATAAGGGGGTGTAGGAGTAAATACCGTGGCTGAACGTATTTAAATGCAGCCCATAGTATTTCCCTCTCTTGCCCCTCCTCCTTCTAGGACAGAGCCAGAGAGTTTGCACTTTTTCTATGACAAATCACATTCCAGAAAAGTTAATGACTAGGGGCATTAAATGAATTATTAAAAATCATTATAAGCCAGCTATAATTTCTTTGAACAAACCCGAGCCCCGTACCCTCTGAGTGGTGCCTTCAGTGAGATGCCCCACCTGGCACTACCCCTGGCTAATCTGCCCTACCTTTATTCCACAGGCCCCTGGGACCATGAAGGGTTCCCGAAGGATGGAGTCCTGCAGCAGGGAAGGACCACTAGAGGGCATTCAAAACACAAGTTTTCCAAATGGCTGGGTGCCCATAGCACCCAATAAAATCAATTATCTGGCATTATGTGAACGTGGTAAGTTAGAGAACACCTACACTCCTTGACTCATGTTTGTTCAAGACCTAATGGAGGTAATATTTGTCCTGACGCTACCACAAGTGCTGTTCCTATATAATTACAGCCAGAATTACACCACAGGAGGCTCAAATCCTATAGTAACAGGTTACTTCGGAGTATAGAAATTCAGATTTGCATCTCTTGTTTGTTTTGCTTTTTGTTCAGGGTTCCAGTAGACATCAAAGTAAGTGGAGCTCACCACCGTTCACATTACTCCTCCATGTATGTGTGCAAACATGTATATCCAATTCTCCTGATTGAAACATAGGCACTCACAGGTCTCCTACTTTGCTTGACAAGGTATTATTTAGCAGGCACCTTTCCTTCTGCTACCTTTACCCTGTTATCACTTCTTTCTGCAGTTTGCTTACTCAATTAAAGAGAAGTAGGTTTATTTGGTTTGCCTATTCTTTTTTGCATAAAGGTTTGCATAGTCTATAATTTTCTTGCTCTTGAGCTGCAGCTGGACTGTTGAGCCTAATTCTCCTAAAACATGGGTTTTATATGGAATATAAGAGTATCTCACTAACTTTAACAACTGTGAGGTTTCATACATTGCCACCTTTAGATGAAAAATGAGACTAACAAGTGGGTGGTAACACAGTTCTGTCATTAGAGGACACAGAACATATTTATTGATGGCCACAATAAATACAATCCCTTTCTTTAGTAAGGTCAGTTGTGGCAATGCAGTCATCCCCAGGACAGCATTTGAAGGGTCTGCGGTGAGTTCCCTCAGCCTGTGCTGCATTTGCTCAAAGAAGGGCTGAAAACGGGTAGTGGCTGTGTCTGTGCCTCCTGCTCACAGCAAGCAGTTATTTCCTTAGTGTTTTAATCATGACACAAGTAATGTCGTGCTGCAGATTTTTAAGGCTAAACCTGAAGGGAAGAACACAACCATTGTTTGGACAAATGCAGTTGATGATTATATTCATAGACCTTAAAGCCATAGCCTTATAATCACACTTTTATTGTGGGAAAGAGTGGCTGAAACCCCACCACAATAGAAGTGCTTTCTTTGTCTGAGATGGATTATTTTTCCTGGATAGGACTGCTCTTCTCCTTATGGCTGAAGAATTTTCCAGACTTTGAGTGTGACAGCTCAAATGGCTTGGTGGAAGTTGTTAGGGTTATCTGGCTAGCCCTCAGACTTCAGTTTTCCAGGAACAGCAATGTATTTTTTTTCCCCTTGTTCTTCAGGATTATAAGTCCTTTGCATTATGTTTTCCACTTATTTGGCATATTTAGATTTAATATGTGGGAGTGTAAACTTAGAAACTTAGAAGTTTCATTTCCCTGCTTGTTCTTACTTTTCCCTCAGCATTTCGAATTGTGAACTCTAATGTCCAAAAGACAACTCACTAAATTCTGCAGCCTTATTCTGACAAATAACAATTATTTCCCTGTTTCTTCTGTCTAAGCCTCCCGATCAGCAATAGAGGAGATAGGGTAAAAAGGAGAGGAAGGAGGAGAGGCTGGAGGGAATTGTCACTGTGAAGCAGGGAGGTGACACAGGCAATGAAACACTATTTGACAATCCTCCCATGAGCTTGCGGGTTGCCTGTTCTATAGGCCTGATGAAGCCCTGAAGACGTTTTCCTTGCTGGAGTTCATTCTTTTGTGATGGGATATTTCAAGAGGTACGATCTTGAGGGAAGATCTGTGACTAAGGAGTAAATTTGCCCTGTGTACCAGTTTCTCTCCAAGAGCTCCGAGAGCTCCTTGAGCTCCTCCCAGTACAAGGCACAGGACAGAGCTCTAGAGGTTGGAATTTCATTACACAAGCCCATTTAATTCCGTGCTTTTCCCAATCTATTACAAACTGCCCCTCAAGATATTAATCTCCCTTTGTGCCTCACATCCCCATCTGTAAATGCCACTAACAGGTCCTTTCTCCTGTCTGTTATTTCTGTCATGGTCACACTGTGAACTGCTTGGAGGGTGGACTGTGCCCACGATGGATCCACTGGCCTAAATCATAACCAATAGGAATACTGCACCAGGAAAAAGTGTGGTTAATCCAATCAGTGAAGCTTGAGGAATTAATTCTGAGAACATTTTTTTGGGGTCATTTCCACTGACTGATGCAAATGGACACTGATGGAATCTGCATTCCTTTCAGAGCAGCCTGAATTGCTCATCCTAATTTTTCTTTTCTTTCCCCAAGCATTTGAAAATATAATTGTGAAGGTCAAGGATTGCTCAGGGAGATATGGCTGGAGCTTTTTATAGTTTCTGACTTGATTCAACCCAGCAAGATTATACTACAGTGAAAAATTTGGGGTGTGTGCTTAGTCATTCAGGAATGGCAGGTCTTTATAGCAAAAGTTCTACTCTAAGCTTCCCATGATATATCTAGTAAAAAAATAACAACTGACAAGGTTTTCCTATTTTATTTTTGGTTGTGAAGACTAATTTGAAGATAATAGCTTAGCTTTTGTGTCAGCTGTTCAGCTTTTACTTTTAAGAGGAAACTGTCAGTAGAGGGATTAGAATGAAGTAATGTCCTTTAATCATTCACCATAATTAAGATAAGTGAACTTTAGACAAAGCACATTTTACCACTGACATCTCTGCCGAGCCCTGCCTCTTTCAGTTGGCCTGCCTAATTTCCCACACCCCTCTGCCCCTCACTTGGAATAGCAAACCAAACATTGTCAACTTCAGCAGCAAAAAAGTGTGAAATCTTTTTGCCCCATCCAAATATAAAGGGGGAGAGGGGTGGTGGTGGATAACTGGGACAAATGAATTTCAACTATGTTAAAAATGAAGAATGACTGTTTTTGCGGTGGCTATTTTACTTCATTTTCTCTTTTCATTTCTGTACTATCTAAGCCTTCAGATAGCATTATTGACTCTCGGATTCATCTGCTTATTCGCATAACAGCTTCAGCAGCTTGTCTGAGATAAAATGTATGCAATCTCAGGGACAAAAATTCTCTGGTCACTGCTGAGTCAAAACTTCACTGAAGATAATGTTCTTTCTGTGAGAGTCTAAGAATACCAGCAAGATTTGCTGGAAGGGGTAATATTTTTATCAGACTAGCTGATACAGCTGAAAAAGCAAACAAGTGTCTGGGTACAAAAGTCCTTCTTCAAGTCAAAAATAGAAGCTGAAAAGATAGATACAATTTTGGAACAGTTGCTCTAATTTTAACCTGACTATGCTGCCCACTACAGTCTATGAGAAAGAAAAGACACTCCCAGCTGGTACCTACAAAGCAGAGATGAAGGTGCATGACTTTTCCTCAGTCAATATTAGTAGTGAAGATGTTAACTTTCAACCCAGGCCTACTTTGAGCAAGAGACATGGCAGATGTCCCTTCCAACATTAATTATTCTTGAGGGTGTGTGATTTTAATGCTACCTCTTCCCCTAAGTCTTGCCTTCGAAATGACAAAGCTCTGTTGCCTGAGCAAGAACAGCACCCAGAGAGCAGAGTACTGGCCAGCACCTTTGTCCCCCTGGGGGTGACATGGACCACTTTGGAAGTTTCCATTCAGATGTTGGCTCTCACAGATGAATTCCTGTCATGGAAAAGAGTGGACCCAAAATGGAAGAGAGGAAAAACAAAACACAGGGCAGACAGGAGCCGCAGCAAGAGGGGTGCAGGAGAGTGTTTTACACATACTCGCAAGAATGGTCATGCACACATTCACTGAGACATTTGACATTGAGGTCAATCATGTCTCTCAGCTATTTGGAGAACGACATCGCTGCGGGTTTCGAAAGGATGATCTGCAAGTGCAGCCAAATCCATCTCATTAGAGCACCTGCCAGTCTTTATCAGCTGTCAAATAAAGCAGATGGATTTGGTCAGCAAACCTGCAGATAAAACATTAAAGGTTTTGTTGTGCTTTTTGTCTTACTTTGGGCCCCACTTCAAAGCTAGTTTCTGCTTTAAAGTTCTGACTCAGCCTGATAAATAAAAGAAGTGTAAATTTCCAGTCAGCTATGTTTATTAACAAAAAACCAACACAAGTGACCCTTACAATTTTTAGCTTAGGCAGACTCCGTCTCCATTGTTTTCATAAAAGGTGGGCAAATGTCTTACCAGAAGTTACAGCAGTATAATTCTATAAATAAAATAGCAAGCCTTGATGATACTCATTCAGTACCAATTATTCATTATCTCTTGTCTTAGGAGTTTAAAATAATTCTGTCTCACAGAACCTAAGACAAGATGACACAAGTTGAAGGATATAATTCCCATATGACCATAAAATTAGGCTGCTATCAGCATGAAGCTCACAAGAATGGACACAGGAGTTGATACAGGAGAGCTGCATCTCACCTGGAGCCTCCAAGACTACTAGATTATACATAACTCGCTGCTGTCCATCTTCTGGAGCTGGCACTTGTCACCACTATGGCCACATCGAGAGGCAGATACTTCTCTTGCCTCCCTTTCAGCCCCTTTGGACAGGAGGAGCAATGCTGAACCTCGTTTACCAAGCCTTGGCTTGTGTGGTTACAAAAATCCTTATCACTCAGGTGTTTGTGCATCACAAACATTACAAAGAAGCATAGACACTATCAGAGGGAATTCATTGAGAAAACGCAAATTCATCTCCTTGTATTTTCCTTTCAGCTTTGCTTATCATTACAGAAAGCACCTTTACATATTCATCACTTTTCCAGCATCTACTTCCTAATCGATTTCACTGCTGATGGGATTGGATGTTGCTTCAGATGTATTTCTGGTGCCTGGATTAAGAAGTGAGCACCTTTCTGGGATTATGGCCAAGGGCATAAATCTTAGAACGATATGACAAATGGAGAGGTTTGAGGGAGGCATTTGAGGAAAAGACCTTATCTCACACCAGTGACTTCAGGGAGCTAGGGGTCTTTTGGAGAAGGAAAGAAACTACAAGCACTTGTCAAAGAAGATCGTAGTCAGAGATTTGACATAATTCACAAATGTTTTCTGGTCAAATAAGTAAGAAAATACTGTTTCTTTCCTGGCAAAGCCCTCATTTATCACCTGGGACCAAAACTAATTGAGTGATTCAAATGAGAATTACGAAGTGATCCTTTTAATTATCTCTTCTGTGTAATAATTCTTTGTCATGCAGACATGCAAATGATTTGCAGTTCCCAAAAGATTGTGTTTGTGATTAAAGAGAAGAAAACAGGCCAGATTTTGCCTTCAGAAGCACAAGCCTGCATCCACTGCAAAGTCATCAAAGGTGTTGGAATAACACATGATTTAATACATAACTGAGAGCTATTCCAGCTTCAAATTACACTAGTTTATAACTGTGTGCTTTTCCTGATGCCTCGGGAGTGATATGCCTTAAATCTTTCAGAGAGAGGTTCTCGTCCAGTGAGGGGTCCCCGCAGCTGGTACGGTGGCAGACTGGCATCACTTTTATGTTCGAAGCAAATCTGTATGGGACAAAACAAACCACGGAGCCTGCACTCTCTGCTTGTGGCATTTCAGCTGACATTTGCCTGGCAGGGAGGGAGAGGGATGGTGGGAGGGAGAGACGAGAGGGAGGAGCAGCCCTGGCTTTCAGGTGGAATTGTAATAATTCCTTTATGGTATGGAGCCCGTGCCAGTGAAATTAGCCCACCATTGTGCTGGATAAACAGCGCCTTGGTTGAGCCAACAAACCTGTTGATCTTATCTGTCAACACCTAGATCGTCATCTGGGCTTCGACTTATCATCTCCTCTGTCAACAGTTCCCCCAGAGAGAAAAGAAATGGCAATAGCAAGAGTAAAAGCAGCCTCCAGCACAAGAGAAACCTTTTGCTTTAGCAACCTGCCAGGCCACAAAAACGTGCCATTTTAAAGAGGAAAAGCACATTGTTACTGGATAGGATAGCCTCGGGGCAATGTTCAGCAATGGGATTACAGGGAATTCCATCTTGGACAACAGCTTGACATAGAGCTCAGTGTTTGCAATTGAACCTTCTCATCAGAAACCTCAGAATTTTAGTGGCACATTGAATTTAATTTTGCTTGGTTTTCCTTTGTGCATTTGTGTCTGTATCGAAATTTAATGGAGAAATGTAACAAAACAAACAAAACCCAAAGCACAATGCTTCCATTAATGGAACATTTTGGCTGAAAGTTTTAATCAGCAAGAGCAGGGGACTCAACACTGTGTTTCCCTCCCTTGCAGCTCCTTTTTCATCTTCTGTTTCCCTTTCCTTGCCTGTCAAGCTGCCATGGGAAGATGGCTTTTTGTTATGTGAGCAATGGGAAGTACCCCTGGATGAGCATTGGCTCCTTAGCCAACGTAACCTGCAGCTGCATCACACTAACCTGGAGAAGTTCACAAAGGAAAAGATTTATCAGGGTGCCCAGGTGCTGATAAGATGGCCTACTTTCTTACCCTATTTGTATTCCATTTACTGCTGAGTCACCAGGGTGCATAAAAAGCAATGCTAAGAGTGTGAGGAAGGCCAGACTTTGGGGGAGGAAGATCGATCCACTGAGAGCTGACTGCCTAGCCACGCTCTGCTCTCTGAAACATATTAGAAGGGTTCAAACTCCTGCTAAAAGGATCAGCCTGTCCCTTCCTGAAGCAATTTATGCCACTGTGAAGCCTGTAGCATCCTCGTGTCTTTAACAAGGCAAATTAAAAAACTACTTAAATTAAACGGTTTTGGTACAAAGAGGATCTGGCAGTGGGCAGCTTTATATTATTAAGGTTTCCCAGGAGTGATGTTCCACAGTGGCAGGCTGATGTAATTACCAGAAGTAAAGTCATAAGTACTATTGAAAAGACCGAGAGATTTGCTAGTGACTTCAAAGAGGTGAAGATTTGTGTGGATTTGCATGGGGATAGAAAATGCAACGGGTTAGAAAATTGGGTCCTCCAGTGTCTTTAATCTTTTGTGGGCTTTATCCAGACGTTTTGGTCTACAGGGGATTTAAATTAAGTTGCAAAAGAGACTTCCTAAACTTTCTATCTGAATGTTATATTATGTGGGTTTTATACTATTAGCTTAAAAAAAAATTGACCTTTTCTAAGCTTTTTGGATTAATGGCTTGTGGACAACTAATGCTGGCTTAGCATTGGTGAGGAATTTACTTTCATGGTGTAGAGACAGATGATGATCTAATAGTGATTTGTTTTTATCCAGGAAATTCACACACATATTAAAAGATGAGAGAAATATCTTGGGATGAACCAGTAAATTATCAAAAATGACAGGTCAGGATAAAATGCATTTGACAGACCTTGTAGTACAAAATATTCTACAGAGAGTCACTGTGGAAGTATATGATCAGACATTTAGACCTTTTTTGGTCCTATTTTTATTTGAAGAGTAATGGTTCTAAAGTAATTGTGCAAGTTTGTTCTGAATTATTTATAACTGATCACTTGCCAGGCTTTGTGTTGGTTTGTTTTGCTGTTTGTTTGTTTGTTTTTAATGGAGGTCCACTTAAAATGTGAAAAAGCAGTTGACTAAGGTTAAAAAAGAATCATACTTGTGATTTAACATGATCTGTTGCCCATATGGATATGGAGCAAAGTGATCCTTCTCTCAGACCATGCACTGTGGCAAGATGTCCCAGAAGATCCAGTGTTCTGAGGATCCTTCCTGTTGTTTCACAGCAAAGGTGGGAATGTCACTTCTCTGGGGTAGTCAGGCACATTTCCCAAAATGCTCAGCATTATGAAAGAACTGTAAGTTGTCTGGGCCAAAGATCCCTTCAAAGACAAAAAAGCATCTTTTAAAGATTTCCACCTGCAATTCAGACCTCACCATTGGTCAGCTTTTCCCTCTAGATTCCAGCATCCTTTGAAAATCCACCATTATAGGAATTTTATGAAGGTCCAGGGCAAACGTGGTAAAAGTTAAGGCATGCTTCACTAGGCAAACAGCCTTCCATTAAAAGAAATGCCATAGGACAGTTCCCACTGTGCCTCTGTGTTCAACTGGAATAAAGATATTTATTCCACAGCAACATTGCATGGTTAAAAGTGGTTTGCTTTTTAAAACCTCTGGGGGAGCTGGCATGGTGGGCTGGGGATAACTGACTACCCTTGAGCAAAAGTGGAGTAATTGGGGACCCCGGTATCCTCAAAAATGCAGGCAGAGCTGTCTCAGTGGAGCTGAATGTTGCATGTGTTAAACACCACCTGTGGGAGGTGATGTTCATCCCCTGCCTTCTGTCTTCAAGCCCTTTGCTGGCCCATCACTGTGGTCTGCACCAAGGCTGAAGTTAACAGGGAAGGACTGCTACAGGATAAAGTAGATGGACTGTGAATGCAACACAAAAGCTTCTATCTCCTGACACCCAGAAAAGAAAAGTACTACTCATGACTTTCTCCCAGCTCAGGCATTTCACAGATATCGCTATAAAATTTCTATTCTTTTTGATTGTTATTACAAAAAACATGTATCAGCTCTGTGACTGTCTCTCTTTTTCATAGGTGTTGTATCAGTCAAAGGTGTTGATGCAGAAGAGGGCTGTGGTTGGGCATACAGTACACACCATTCCCTGGGTTAACTTACTCATCAGCCCTGGCTGGCTGAGAAAGAGCCAGGACAGAGAAATGTGGCAGGTGGCACCAGAGATCATGGGAAGACCAGAGACATTATTTGGTTGTTCCAACACAAGACTGCCCCTGCATATCAGGGAAACCTCATAGGAATGTTGTTTTAGACAACACTGGAGAGGTTTTTTGTAAGGTGGAGTTAGTCTGATGGAGAAATGCCCCCTGCTGCTGTTCTGCAGTCAAGATACAGAGCGTATGTAGAGAGGTCCTGAACCAAGTTCCAAAAAGAGTCTTTGGGCAGTGCTTTGCTGCAAGTACCACCAGTTGCTAGACACTCTTTTGAAAGAAACAACAGATTTGAAGACATAAAGAGACATTTATTGCCTTTAGGATGATGGAATTGAATCTGCAGTTGATTCACAGGAACATAATTTCATGGTACTTGGCTTCTCCCTTGCTTTGGTTCCTTTGCTGCTATGCAAAATAATGTTGGCTGTTAGTAAAGACACACTGGTTCCATTCGAGGTAAATGAACAGGGAATTCTGATTCTGCCATATTTTCCCTCTGTGTTGTTTTCTCTCCCCTGAGTGGGGATTACCCTGCCCTTCTGCCAGTTAAGGACAGAGACAGAACAGCTGTATTTCACCATAGCGAGCCCCGTGCTCTGCAGCAGCTGGAGCAATGAATGCCTTTGAGGAAACTTAGAGCAGCCTCTGAACTGTTCCTCTAGCACTGACAACTCTGCCTAGATGTATTGCACCCATGACTCTTCTCTGTCGTAAGCAACAGCATATAGATCATGTAGTGATCCATTTTGCCTGTTGAAATGTCCAGACATAAATCTGGGGCTAAGTACCCATAAAAAGTCAAGTGAGGTGTCTCGCACTGAGTTATTTCCTCTCATGTGCACTCGAAACGGCTTGTGATGAAGAAGAGGCAAATGACTGTAGAAGACAGCAGGCTGAGGTGATTTGGTCTTGTTTTATTCAGTCACTATCTGAAGTGAGAAATTTAGTGAGGAAAGTCCTCAGCCAGCGGAACCACGTCTTGCTGAGTCCTGCACCTGGGATTGACTTGTATTTGCCACACACTGCACAGCTTTGCACAATGGTTATGCCAAGAACCTCATCAGTAACAGGCAGCAAACTTTCATACAGGGATTGTACCCCAAGGTTAGAAGGCAAATTCTGTGACTGGGGAAAAAAACCCCAAAAACAAGAGAAACCACCACATGGAAGATGTGAGAAAATACGGTGTTTTGCAGTATTTTTGTTCTAGCTGAGAGATGTTTGCAGGTTTGCTTCAAACTAAAATCTAGATTTTAATTCTGTGCTCAAGAAATAAGGAGTTTCTCACATGGATGTATGTAGAGTGAGCAAATCATTTTGAATGCTAATGAACTCCAGATTTAATTGCAGCTACAGTGAAGTCAGCCACCTGCCAGCTTGTAAGGTGTCATTGTGTAAAACTGATACACAATGGGTGTGAGCTGGCAGAGCCTTCAGCTTCATGGAAACACCGGGCTCAGTGAAGCAATCCCAGAAGGACGTGAAGATTCAACACTGCACTCAAACTCCTCCCAGAAGTCAACTTCTACGTATACGACTGATATGGCAGTGGTATTGCAAATCCTAGTAGTGTCAAATCTTGTAGAGCATGTTGGACATGATGTCTGGACTAAGCCAAATACTTGAGTGGGGGCCAAGGGAGACCATTCCAGCAGAGGAATATTGCTTTATTCTGTAGTGTGTGATACACCCTGCTTCCTAGGGCTATTGCAGGCTTTTAAGTAACATTTTCCTACTGCATCTCTGTTCCTGGACATGGGCTTCCCATGGGTTTCTTCCTCTCCCTTTATATGCTACGTTATTTGTATGGGCTCTCAGTCTTTAGTTTCTCAGGTTTTAGTTTGTCAGAGTATATTAGGAAGCTATTTTGAAGCCTCTAATAGTCAGTGGCATGTGGAGGGGATGCTCTAGGGCCCTGTTGAGATTAAACATTTACTGCTTGGCTTGTTTGTGATGACAGGGACCTGGCTGGTCTTCTCTTCCTATGCAAACTGGCAAAGCTTTGCATTTCAGCAGCCGGAAAACCAGCCCTGTCGGCACCGCTCCCCCTTTGCAGTGAGGAGCAGCTCAGCCTGAGAGCACAGAGTCTCAAAGCAGCGCTTTCTGTCCTCCAGCACAAACCTCTTTGATGAGCTCTTGTGCTGGAGATCCTGATAATGCTTGTGAGAGGATTGCTGAGTGTGTGTCTTGCCTTCACAGGCCATGGAAATGGCATCTAGTGAAGGTGGGCACTCCTCCCCTCTCACTGGAAAGGTAAGTTTAGCACAGGCAGCACAAATAAAAAGATATAAATCTAGGCACTCAGCATCTAGGCACAAGAAAGGAAAACACAAATCAGCTGTCACTCACCACTCTTTCCCTAGCCCTGGTGCATGGGGCACTGAGAGTAAAATGAGAGCAGACACTGTGCGACCCATAAGCGCCACCACATTGGTATTAATAATAATAATAATTGTCTGTCTGCCTGTGCACAAGGTTCTCCTCAGCCTGCTGTGAATAGTTTTGCTGTGCTAGGCTTTCTTGGACTTCCTAACCCAACTATCTGAAGTTGCTAGTGCAAAACAGTTAATGGAGCTGTCTTATGCTTGCTTTTGTATTTTGTCATTTTTGTTACCAGCTATGACTAGATCAGTGCATCTATCTTGTATTTGACAATATCAACCAATGTGTTAAATGACTAATTAAACACTAATTGTTCCTAATTAAAGGAATAATACTTTCTCAGAGCAGAGCACTCACCTTGGAAAAAAGTAGTCTTGGAACATGCATCCTGCTGTGTAACCATAAGCTGAATTGATTGACAATAGAAGCATCCCAGTGTGGGAGGCAGACCTGCCTGTGCTCGCCTGGTTCTAGGCTCTTTCCCTGAACATTTGCTGCTGACCACGAGTGATCTGACTAAGTGCACGAGACAAGTTTATGTTCTTATTTTATAGCCATCTTTCCGGTAAAACACAACCCAGAATGGATCTTGGCTGCTTCTTGTTCTCACTCATGTCTCATTATTTGCCTTGAGGGTGATCTGTGCGTGAATCCAGCTCAGATGCAGAGGTATTCAGGGATGCCCTATGGTTGTGTTGGGCTTTAAACTAAATGTCAAATCTACTGAAGCAGTCATGTTGTACCCATATATACCAAGTTCAAGAGGAAATTGTGCTTCACATTACTCTGCTAAGCAGATCTCATTGTAGCAAATTGGTGACCATGCCCTGTTCAGAATAAGTCATCAGCTGCAATTACAGGCACCTGAACTCACCCATAATCTGTATTATTTTGGAAGCAGCACGGAAAAAGTCAGAAAAAGATTTTTTTTTTTTATGATGAGCGCATGGAAAAAGGTTCACACTCAAATTCAGACTGTCCCAGCTAATAACATTTGCTCCCCATTGCTCTGAGGGTACCTTTGTGCCTCTCTGGATTCAGCTTTCCAAGTGCAACTTGATCAGGGTGAGAGCAGGCAGGTGGAGGCAGGAAGGGTGCTTTCTGCTCCTCTTCAGGGCTGTTGCATCACAGCCTTGGAGCCCAACATTTCAGACCTCCCACAGAGAGAAGAGCTGGCTCTTTACCTGTGCAAGCCCCAGCATAGTAACTTGGGGATAGCTTTCCCCAAGGCATTTTGTCATACGTGACAGTCACAAATATCTCCCAGATTACCAAATCACGTGTGTCAGACAAAAACTTTAATTTTTAATTTTTATTTAAATTGCTGTAAGGCAGAGGTTGGCTACAAGGCTAAAAATGATGCAAATAAATATCATACAAAGTGACACAAGAAAAATTACAAATGAAAGAAATCACGGAAAGCAATGCCTGAGTCACTTGACTGTGACTGCTTGCATAAAAATTAGGAAACATAGAAAAGGGATTCCACCTCTGCTTCTTCCTTCTTTGCACCATAAGGCTCTTCTTGCAATGCCAGCTAAGAAAACATTTTCTGGGAGCTTCCTGAAATGAGGGAGTCCCTGAAGGAGGTGGTAAAAATTCGTGTGCTGTGAGCCTTTGCACCATGGGGAAGAAACATCAAACTACCTGCAAAAGTAATCACAGAGGGCTTGGCTAACTGGTGTAGTTTTAGAACAGGATGCTCTGGGGGTGAAAAAGAGAACTAGAAAACTTTGACTAGTTCCCTGATTGTGTGTATAAGCTGTCCACAAGGAAATTGGGCCTGAAGTGCCTTGGGAGGGTCTGTCAGCTGGTGAAAAGTCTCAGTTTCTGGCAAAGCTGCAAAAAAACTTGGAACGCGTGTGCTGCTCTCTTGCAGAAAACCACATGCAGCAGCTGTTTCAAGCACGCAGGTGAGACCAGCAAGGTGGCCAAGGTCCATCCTGGCAGGTAACAGATTTCTCAGAAGCAGCACAACAGAGCAGGATGACAGCAAAGCTCTGACAGTGGGCAAGGCTCTCGTGTCTGCTGCTCGCGCGGGGTAACACTCCCGCCAACATTTGTTGGGACTCGTATCCTTGATGAGGAATGGCATTTTGTCATTTCTGCAAAAGAGCAAAATTCCTCCGGTGAAGAATTTGAAGTTTAAGCAGAGCCAAAATTGCTCGGTGTCATTAGTAGGGCCCAGGCTGAGCATTCATGCTGAAATAGGAACAATTTTGTGGGGGGAAAAAAATAAATCAGAGGTTAAGAAAGCAGCCAGGAGGCCCCAGAAGGGTGTAAACCTTGCAAATCTCTGTTCTCTCAGTTAGCACCTTGTTCTAATTCTTTTTGATTTCTTTTTTTTCATGCACTCATTTTTTGATAGGATAAACCCAGTTTGGACACAGGAAGGTCAAAGCATTCTTACCTTGTTTGTGGTGCAGAATACAAGTGACCCCTTAGAGTGTGGGCCAGATGTGTGCTTAGCTGATGCTGAAATTACTCCAGGCTTTCTACAGAGCAGAAATATCTGGATGACTAAGCATGGGTCCCTTCCTTTTGTTGCTACGTTATTGTTCCATGAAAGCACCCATTGATATCCCCATGAGTTTTGCTGAAGACTAAATCCATACAGACTGCAGAACAGGGCCTTCAAGAGGGGGAACACTTTTTATGCACATATATACATAAATATGTATAAATGCATGCAAATGTATCTATACATGTGTTTGTGGTTAGGTACATGCTCTGCACATCTTGACAGTGCTGGCTTCCTCTTACGGGCACCATTTGAACCAAGTATAAGTATTAATGTAATGGAGAATCGGGTCACGGTTGCATAAGAAGGGAAATAAACCCAAAAGCTACTCCTCCTCACTTCCTGAGCGAGAAGATTTTCAGGTTTGAGGCTTCTGACAGGAGGAAGTTGTTAGGAGTTTCCTTCCCAGCAGATCTCACATCTGTGCTCAGCTGTCCTGACAGTAAGCAGAGCTGCAGCTCAACAGATTGGCACAGCCAAGTGAATTTGTCAGCCTCACTTCAGACAGCATGAGGCAAGGAAGGAAACATCTGGGCCTTCAAGCAGCACTGGTGTTTCAAGAGCCACACATCTGGAACAGGCCTATCAAACACATCCTGGAGAAACAGTGAAGAGAAACAGGTCTGAGTCTCCCTTGCTAGGGCACTTAGGTTTTTGAGGTATCACACACCTGAGCCAGCTGTGTAGGAACTTGGGGATGTGTAAGAAAAGCTTTGTTTTCTCACCTTGCTAGTGCCAGTTAGTACTGCAGCACTATGTCACTACATGAGGTATAAAACTGGAGTGTCACAGGGGGTCACAGTTCCAGCCTACGCCCCCGTTTAAGGATTTTATCAACAAAAACACTCACTGCTAGAAACAAAACCATTTTAATTAACATCTTGGCTCGTAACTACATGGACGCTGTTTTGCCTCAGTGATTCTCTGCGCTCTGATTGACTTTTTCCTATCGATTTCAGGTGCCTCAAAATAGTATATTTTATTCTAGAAGAAGAGCTACCTTCCCATTTTTAAACAGCTTCAGTTTTTTCTTGGTCAGTGCACGCCTTTCAGAAATGTAGTAAGTAGCATGAATGAATCCTCCTGCCTGGGAACCTGGAGCCCCTGTTCAGCTGTAGACTTGCAGTGTAATAAAGTGATTTTGGTCTTTTGTTTCCTCCAGTTTTGCATGTAGGCTCCCCAGATTTACTCATTCAACTAAATAGTCCATAGACAAGCTTGTAGATCACAGAGTCACAGAACAGACAAGGTTGAAAGGCCCCACTGGATATCATATAGTTAAACCTCCCTGCTCAAACAGAGTCCCCTAGAGCATGTTGCTCAGGATTATGTTACTCAGGGTCATGTTCAGATGGCTTTTGACTGTCTCCAGTGAAGGATCCCAGAATTTTTTGCCAGTGAAGAGCTGTGTTATTTTCCAAAAAACTACTGATTTTTATACTATAATCTGTGCCTGTATAACCGGAGGAGTCCTCTTTTGGCAAAAAAAGAGTAAAATGGAAACCCAGTAGTGTCATTAAAAATAATTTCCTAACATGATACTATGTCTGGTCCAAGCCAAACTGAGAGAGAGTTAAACTGTTAACCCAGGGACTCCTCATCAGGCTACCTAGACTGGGCTGATGATCTCAGGCCAGACTGGGTTGATGATCTCAGGCAAGGACTGACATGTCATTTCCTACAGATTACAGAGGCGTATCTTAACACTGAGTCAGTTCTTGTCCAAAACTCATGGGTAGCCCAAAGATAATGCCCTGCAGTAGCAGGCAACCTGCCACAGGGCTGCCAAAGGCTGGCCAGATTTTGAACAGCACCCAGCAGGGCCACTGTGAGTCGCAGGAGTTTGTGGCTGGTGTCTGTAAGAGATAGCAGCTTTTATTTCCCAGCTTCTGGTCATCTTTGGATTTGGTGGGAGCCAGGAGTTGCTGCACAAAAGCAGACAGTGCTGTATCTCAATCCGTGCTGTGTTTGGTGGCATTTATCCTCCAGGTAAGACAATATCTCCTACTGCATGCACAGGGTGTCCTGGTGTGCCTGACTTCCAGCTGGGAAGGAAATCTACAGCCTTGAGGATCACTTCGCAGAAGCTGCTGATTTGTGTTCTTATCTGTTATCTCTCTTCATCATTTCCAGACTAAGTCTTGCACAGGCAACGTGATTTATATAGCTCAGTGGAATGAATTATAGAAATTAAATGCCCTGTTATCCTTGTTTCTTAATCATGTGTCGTCCTGGTCATTCTTTAAAAGAAGAAATCTAATACATCTTCAATGATAAGAAAAGGCTCTTTGGTCTCTTTTTGTTTCTCACATAGACACATTCATTTGTCTGTTGCACGTTCACACGCTCATCTCCTCTTCTTTCTCTCTCACACATGTTCTTGCACCCTCCTGGAGGTCCTGCTTTCTTACATGTACCTTGATACACAAAACACAACCAGGACAAAAGACCCACACATCCTAATTAGCCTGGCTGATTTTTACTTGGTCCTGAGAGCCTTAAAACCTGAAAAGGCATTGAATATCAACACTGGGGCACTTTATCCAACAAGGGAATATTTGTTTTCATAAGTGAGCTACCCAGTACCAGCAGTCCTGACCTGACTGGCCATGGGGTGAATTGAGATGGAAGAAAACACTCTACTTTCCCAAGAAAAAACACAGGTTATCTTTTCTTTACCCTTCCAGTTTGTTTCCCCTACTTGTTTGTTTGGGTTGTTTTACCCTCTGCCCATTTGAGGTGTGTTTCTGGTTCAATGCCCCTGTAAAGGCCAGAGGAATTAGCGCTGTTGAAAGAAATCCAGTACTGAATTGTCTGGACTTTGTTATGGCTTCAGTTCATTAAAACCAAGAGATGGACAGCTGGAAGAGACAGAAAGACTAGATGGGGGCACTCGGGACTGGACTCGTAAGCCTCCTTTAGGGGCCAGACCTGTTTTCTTTTGGAAAGAACACTCTGAGAAATTCAGAGATGTGAAACGACATATTCCAGGCAAGCTGGAGAAAGATAGATGCTCTAGGCCCTAATTTTCCCAAGTGTCTCATCTCTGGTTCTCATCAGTGCTGCAGCTCAACCCATAGATGAATATGTCACATCCCTGCCTCACTCCTCCTGTTCTCTGAGCTCTGTTCATTTATTCCTCCACACGTCCCGGTCATCTGATGTCCCTGAAGAGTCACCTGAGCAGGTGCCCTTGCTGCTGTGGTGGGCTGTCTGCAGCTCCTGCCATCCTGCACCCTTGAGGACCGGTGGGCGAGAGCGTTTCTCTTCTTCTGAGAGAGATGCAGCCAGCTGAGAAAAAGGGGGAGGCAAGACAGAACCCTCAGTTTGTCTCATTTTCCCCCAAAAATGCAGATTTTCAGAAAGCTGAGTTTTGCATATTCAAAAATCAAACTTCCCAGGTCTCTCTTGCCTGCTTGAGGGAAATTATCAAGACAATTTAAAATAGGAGGAGAGTCCTTGAGGAATGGTAGCAATAGAGTGACTTTTTTTTTCCTCTATCAGTTTTCTCTAAAAACTTGCTGTTGCTACACCAGTAATTGCAAGAAGGGAGATGATCATTGTAGCGAGCTGGCCTATTTTTAACAACAAACCAGGACTGAAACTTTTCTCCCTTCTCTGTTCTCAACTTCTATTCCTGTTTCTTTTCCCCTCTCCCCATATTTAACCATTTAATTGCTGGGCAAAAATAGAAAAAGGAAAACAGCAGCAAAAGGATATAGAGGACACTAATGACATAGCAAAGAGTCCTGGAAGAAAAAGGTCTGTTTCTTCCATTTCATTTTTAAAAAAAAGTTTCAAAAATCAAACTTTGAGGCACTTTTCAGAGAGTCAAATACTTAATAAAAAATGCTTTATTGGAAATCATTCACCAGCTCTGTTCAATAAACCACTGGAAATGAGTTCTATGCCTTGTAAATGTGTCAATATCAGCTCAACAACACACTTCATGAATAAATTGATGTGACTGAATACTCCTGTATTTGGAGGGAAACATATATCAAAACTCTTTTGAAGTTATTTCCGTCTGATGTGTCAGGGTTTACTAAGCTGTTTCCTAAACCCTCTGTCAAAGAACAGCAGAAACCATATAAAATATGATTTAAAAATAGATGCTTATTAGGAAGAACAGATGGTGCATTCATAGACCACAAAATTGCAAAATTTTAGCAACCTTGAATATCAAGTTCTTGAGTTGTAACTCATTTGCACTGGAAACTTAGTTAGCAAGTCAGAATAAACACGATACTGCAGAGCTGTAAAAGAAGCAAGTGCTGACACATTAAATAAAATGCGTCTATTTTTATGTCAAGTCCTGATAACAGCACATTTTTTCATTTTCAAACATAAAGAGAAAAAGAATTCAGCTCTTTCTAGACTTGGCCAAGGCACCTGATTCACAATGGAAAATATTTCTATGTCTTATGTCAGCATTACTTGGTTCCAGATTAAGGGCTGTGGTTCTGAAATCTTTCTTTTAGGACAGCATTCATTTCTCACCAGTTCTCTCTTTCCCATAACAGCATTGCGTATTGAAGATGCAACACAGAAGCATTTCAGCTCACTCAGCTTTGCACATTAGTTTTCATTTATGTCTGAGTGCAAAATTACATAACAAAATGTATCCTTTGTGATGAAACACAGTGAAACCCCGGAGGAAGAATGAGAGCTTGAACCCGAATTTCCCAAACAAATTAGTCTGAATCAGAGTTTAACTGAAATATTACCCAAAAAAAATGGTTACATACATCTAAGATGTCACTACAAGCATTTAAGGGTCAAGGCTGAAGACTCCAATCTCCCTCACAATTTAACCAACCATCCCTGCCACTTGTGAGCATCTGGAACTGCTGTGAACGTGTTAGCAAAATTAAGTTCTTGAAAGATAAATCAATAAACTGGGAAACCGATATATATCAACACTGAAAAAATGCTGGCGTTACTCAGACAAGTACAGAAGGTTTAACAGCAGCAGCTGGACAAAACTGCCCTGAATTCCTAGCGACTGGGCATTTTGCTGGGAGCTGTAAGCAGTGGCACTGGGTCTGTCTAGCTCTCCCCATGATTTTGCACCCCAGTTCAATGACTTTTCAAAGCCCTTATCAAACGTCATCTCTTATATTAGTCCCATTGAAGTCAGCGGGGCTGGAAGAACGCAACAGGGGCAGGGATTGCTTGAGGTGCTTTAGTCCCATCATTTACAGCCAGCATGTGTCTCTGGTACCTTGGACTTCTCATGACACATCTGGAATCTTAGTGTGTCACTTCCATGCCATCCCTGTCTACCTTTCTCTTCTGCCCTTTCCCATAGCTATAAACATTTCAGAAATTAGATTGATTGGACTGTATTTTTTATCCCTCTAACCACCTTTGGCTCTCAGTGCCAGTGCCACCATTTGCCTGGGATGTGTTAGGAGGCAATGCCCGACTGGAAAACTCACTTCTGGTGAGTTATTCTTCATCCAAGTCTGTGGACACTGCCTCAGCCTTTCCAACAACAACCTCCTACAATGAGTAACAGAGCTCCCTGAACCTCAGCAGAGCTCCTGGTGTCATTGCAATGCTGCAAGTCACAAACACCAGTGAACTTGAGAGCAGCATCTCTACCAGGTAAACTGCTCATTAAACAAGCAGGAGATAAGCTAAGCTTGCTCCACCTTTGCAGCTGCATACAGACAACGAAAGTTTTGTGCAGCTCTTCATAAGAGTGCAAGAGAGAGACTATTGTCCTCTTTCTTGTTTTCATCTGCATTGAAAAGTCAAAATCAATTCAGAAGTTACCTGTATCTTGGTCCTTTCATCTAGTGAAGAGTAAAAAACACTTCTGAGCTTCTCCAAAGGAACAGGAGACACATCTCACATGTGATTGTCTGTGAATATTAGAGACTTGAGGAGATTTTTTTTGCCATTACAATGGTTTTTTTGCATCAGCAGGCAGTACCTTTGCTGTCAAACATTAATGAGAGATCAGTGCAAGTCAGGGTGGTTCTATCTCACAACTTTGTTCTCTGTCTTCGTCACTGAAAGTCACTTCATTAGGTTTCACTGAGTGCCCACGTGGCTCAAAGCTAGCACAGCTCTTCACTTAGGTATTTCAGGGTAGAGCATGGTGGGCCTGGACCTGTTCTGTACTGTATGTTTGATACCACTCTGGAAACATCAGCTGACCCATCCTGACTTTCTCACCAGCCAAACTCACATGGAGAAATAGGCTAGTGCTGTCTAAATAATCTGACTCTCTGATGGTACTACACATGGAGTTCATTCCCATAAGGTTTCTTCAAACTGGGAGTGAGTACAGTGAGAACTGACCTACAGTGAGATCCTGGCATGTATTCTGAACCTATTGAGATCAACAGCTCCAGTGTTGTTTCTACATCCTTTTCTAACCACACTGAAATTACCATTTTCTTATCGTTTTATTTTTGAAACATGTCCTTGAATTACCTTACTCTTTTTTTTCCAGAGGAGATTTCCCAATGAAAGCTGTCCTGGAAATTTGTGTTATAAATAACATCTGGGTGTGCCAAGCTCTTCAAACAGTTGACTAAATCAGAAAAAAGCATGAAGACTTTTTTTTATTATTTTATTTTCTCGGTATGAAAACTGAAGCTAGTAATATCTTCCTCTTGAGTCAGCCCAGCAATGTGAGGGTGGTAGGCAAGGCTGCAGGAGCTACCCTCATTCAACATTTCATGGAAATCAAATTCTCCTCAGACTGGCTTCTCTCTTGCTTCTTTCTTCCCTCTGTCTTGTTGTCTCCTTAGGATGTCCCAGAGAGTTAATTCATTGTAATGAAACCTGTCCTAGAAAGTCAGCTTAAGCTGGCAAATTTCTCCTGCCGGGAGTTTCCTTTATGTTATTTCCTTCACCACACCTTTAGTTTATTGCATAGCTATTACACAGTGCATCTTGCTCCTGTTAAACATCTACTGGAGAACAACTGATAAATAGCTGTCCTGCTATTCTTCTGGAGGAATTTCATATTTCCCATAAGAAAATTAGATACTCGGTACATTTCCATCTGTTTAATATGGTTTCATCCCTTCAATGCTACTCCATGAGGATAAGGTGGACATTCCTTATGGGTATTCCTAGGCTCTTTCACAACATCAAGGAAGAAAGCCAGATGTCTCCAGAAGAAAACTCCTCTCAGTTCAGGTGCCCCTATGATCTGTGTAAACTAGGCAGTATTAAACTAGGCAGTCTTTTTCCTCTCTGTGTCCACATTGCCAGTAGATCCTTCCTGTATCTTTTTGCCACCATCCTATTTATGGCCTCCCCATATCAATCTGTCCTCCTGGCTCATAGCCACTCTTTATCATTTACATATGACATTATGTCTTGGGAGCAATCTCATTTGATTGGACAAGACCCTCTAGACTTTTGCACTTAACCATTTCTCATAAAATCCTTTTCCTGCACCCTCATTGCTTGCTTAGTGGATGCTAATCTGAAAATGTGTCTCCTTCTAAACCCTTTACTGAGCTGGGAAGCACACTGATGCTTTGGGGTGAAGAGCATCCTGAGAATAAATTACTCGGTATTGAATTGTCACTAAATTAATACCAGGCTGGGAACCTCGAACTGATCACCCTGCTCTGCTCACCTTTGTGCACTCTTGTTGCCCTTTCTGTTCTGGAAGGCATTTCTCTGTTGGGAATTTCATAGGACCCTTAGGGTCAAAAAGTAACTTGCCACAAGAGTCTGTAAAACTGAGTCTCTTCAGCCTCACTTCACTCTTGCACCATTCCCACCTTTGTCCTCCACACCAAGTTTCCTAGCCCTGAAGCCTTGTGGCCTGGAGAAAAAAATGGATTACTTAAGAAGTCCAGCTCTCTTAAAGGCTGAATGTCTGGAGAACTTCCAAGGCTAGTAAGACAGCAAAGAATTTGCTTGGGCAAGAGGAGGATTTCCCTGTATAAGCCACGTGCATGTGCCGTTTCCTTCGCTCAGTTAGTAACAGCTACTGAAAGCTAATGACATCTTGGTTATTCCTTTCTGCAACACATGCTGTAACTCAGTCTGAGTGTTCCTTAGCCTGGAGGACACCAGAAGGGAATTTCACCCTTAGGAAGCATCACTTCTGCCTGTGGTGAGGACAAGTCTTGGTGGCCAGGCCCCAGATGGCTTTGGAGTAACCACATTGAACCTCATTACAAAACCTCACATTTGTGTGCAAGCTTTCAAGGGAGAAGGGAAAGAGAAGATTCAGTCAACACCTCTTGTAGCTCCAGCCTCGTTCACGTGCTTGGGTTGTGCTGTTCCATGTTTCTATAAAGTGCTCTCTCATCAGAGATAAAAAACAAGCTGTCAAGTGACCTCTGGACTATCCTGACCACTCTGTAAAGGGGTCTGCTGTAAAAACACCAGCACCCTGCTCAGACAGCACAAGGATGAGGTTTCATTGGGTTCTGCATCCTGTGGTGGTCGTGACACTCTCTTGCAAGAAAGGTGTAGGACAAAATTCTGTACATGAGATCTCCCCTATAGGGACTCTATTCGTTGAAATATTGGCTCATTTCTCCCCTTACCAAGCCTCACTCCTGCAGCAATGCCTGATGCTCTCTGGGCATGGTGCTGGGAAGAGACGGAAATGAGCATTGGCAGATACTTTGAACTGTCTCCTGAATAAATGGAAGAAAACTAAAGGATCCCCAAACCTCAGGGGTTATTGATTTTATAGCTGTTTCAACAGCTCCATCAGTGGTGGCATGTAAAAGGAGCTCATCATTTATAAATTGACTCTTCCAGGGATCAAAGGCCTGTCAGGGCAACAATTAGTTCTGGTAATTTATCAGTTGTTTGAGCTTGTCAGGTGGAGAGAGAAGCGTAGTTCTGCTTCAGCTCCCCTGCAAAGCTGTGGCTGTAGCCAGGGCCAGGTAGGATGTGCAGGTCACTCATTTGCCAAATATTTCATGTCCTCCAATGTCTCGTCCATCTTTCTGCTACCTGATCCAATTTGATTAGGCTGTCAGGTGAAAAGGAGGCAACTCTTAGCACACTAATGTCACCCCAGCTACAGGTTCTTTGTCTGCTTAACAATGCCCTTGTCAAATCCCTGCCGAGCAGCTAAACAAATTGGAATGCAGCAAAAAGAAGGATAAAAACCCCTAAAAAAACCCCTCAACCAAAACCTGTGGTCTGTTTTTAATTAGCCTATAAACCATTCAGAGCTTCCCAACCGGGCTATCCAGAGAGGCAAAATGAGGCCAAATATACTGTCTCCTTGTAGACCTCATAGCAAAAAGAACCATGTAAACAATATGAGCTGATTTGGACAGATGAGAAGCCTGGGCTAAAGCAACCATTCTGTGCAGCAGTGCCTGGGAAGGATGCTGAGAGCAGCTGCACCCCTTGCAAGGGCACCTACAGGATTTTGCTATACTGACCAGAACTATGTGAGATTAAATAGGAATTAAAACCCCCAGATACCAAGGCAAAGATCCTCTTGATTCTGGAGTTTTCTGGCAATGGGAAGTAGATCCAAAATGTGTTGTACAACATTGAAAAGACCATCATTGCAACACATTGCATTGCATGTGCACAAATATACGTGCAGGGTTGGTAAATGCCTCAAATTTCCCCTCATGTACCTGATTGCACACACACTTTACAGTACCTGATAATGTATTTATACAATCACATTTTTTATAAGAAGAGTACCTTTCTTCTTTGCTATGTGTCTGGACTCAATTCTATACCTTCCTATGCTGACAGCTTCATTTTGCAACTTTTTTTCAAACCTGCTTTGCATGGATAACCACAGGTTTAGCTAATTTGTGATGTGGGCCACAAAAAGTTTCCAGTGGAAGTGCAAACTGTTCCAGGAATTTCACGTATGCAGGTTGTCATAAAGCACATATGAATTTCCATCTCTTAATCACATCCCATGGTTCTTCAGATATTCACTGATCACAGGCTGGATAAACAGCTGCTATCACAGCTTCATATAGAAGCAACTCACAAAAGTTGTGTTTGGCCACAGGGACAGCACAGAAATGCTTGTGTGAAAAGAAAAACAAAGGAAAGACTTGTAGTTTGCTTAGAAAGTTGACCCCTGTGCATGTATAGACATTTATAGAAATGTCTGTGGAGAAAAATAATTACTCAGCAGAAAGTGGTTAGTTCAAAGACCGAATTTTCACCCTATAGTAATATCCAGCCAACTTTCTGACTTGCCTAAAGGATCAACACCAGAACCAGCAATGCAAAATCTATTGCCAGCTCAGGGCAAAGGACAGCACTCATGAGCACTTTGCTTTTCAGCCAGGTGAAAGACGTCCTTGTGCTTACGATGAAGCGACTCAGGGTGAAGTCAAATTAAATTAACAGCTCTAATGCCCATTTGGAAGCCACTGGAAAGCACATAGCTGCGAAGTCCAGCTGGATGTGTGCTGAGAGTGACATAATGGTTAGCAGAGATCCAGAAGGAAAAACAGCGGGCCAAGTCCTCAAGAAAAGCCATAAGATTTTAGAAAGATAGGGGAGTAAAATTTCTGGGCAAATTAAGAAAATATTCCTATGGATACATGGAAGAAACACAGACCTTTGCTGAGGTGCCTGTGGATTTCACAGTGTAGGCTATTGATGCATGACTGACATAGTGTAAAACCTCTGGGCTGGTGAAATCAGTGATGTTCCTCCTGAATCACCCCAATAATGCCTGTTTAGTCCACCCACAGGGAAGTTGGGATGGCTGGAGAGGCCTCCCAGCTGAGCTGCTTCCTCAGGAAAACCCACTATAAGGTCCTGACTTTCATCCACCCCGTCTCCCATCCACACTGGCAGCAGCATCGAGCACGGCAGGCTCTGTGCAGCCCAGCAATGATCACTCTTCTTCCTTCGACCCCTGCTTGCCTCGCCGCATAATTAAGCCAATTGCCTGATGGATGTGTTGGATAGTCCTTGTGTGTGAAAAGAGAGTCTCCTTTGAGGTCAGATGAGAGGTACAGTCATGGGAGAAAAACCCACAGGGCACTCTCAAGACACGTCTCCAGCATGTAATATCATGGTTCTTGTTCTGTGCTTGTCTGTGCTACCTGAGGGAAACCCTCTCACAGGCAAATACACCCCTTAAAGACCTGCACTTTTCTCATAAGAACACGACACGAACCATTTGTCCAGTTTTTCTATCCACTTTAGTTTGCTGTCTAGTTTGTGAATATCCCTGCTTCATGCTCCTGTAAGAAATAAGAAGGAAAAAGAAAAGGGATCTCTTGCAACAATAGGACTGAAAGAAAGATGAGGAAAATGATAAAAGAAGCAGCTCTGGTCCATCAAAACACTGAAAGCATGTGGCTACCTTTGCACAAGAACACCTTAGAGCATTGGCTTTTTTTCACGATGGACACTTCACCAAGCCCTCAGTGGAATTGTGCTTGTGAAAAGAGGTGGAGAAAGCAGAGGAAAATGCAAACCCAGTATATATGACCAAAATACAATGCTGCTTTCTTCTTGCCAGACTAGAAGTTGGATTTGTTTCCAGTGACTGGCACATAACATATATTTTTCCTTTAGCTAGAAGAAATGGGTTAGTTTTAGGGTTGGGTTTGGTTTTTGTTTTTTGGTTTTTTTTTTTAATTTTGTTCCTTGGAGGGAAAAACACAACAACAACAGTGTGGGCTTGAATTACAGCTGATGAACTCAAATCATTTCTGCAGCCCCCAAAATAGCTGGAAAGGTCAATGAAACCGCAAACTCCATGGGGCTCATCTGTTTCTGAATGCAGCTTTTTGAGCCAGAGGAAAACTGCCCCATTGCTTACCAAAGTGATATTTATCTAATTTATTGCTAGCAAATGCTCGCAGGGAGGAAAAGAAAAATCAAAACAAAAAACAACTAACAAAAAAAACCCCTCAAACGCAGACCAAGAGCAGCAAGAGCCACTGAAGGCCTGTGCTAGCATCAGCAAACCACTGTCCCCAGCACGGTGATACCAGAAAAAAGGAAGCCTTTCTGGGTCAAATTCTGCTCTCATTTGCCCTGGCATAAATGATGCCTGTGAAGCTGAGGGAATTGTTGGCTGGCTGACTGGCCCAGTGGACTTCAGGCAGAATTCAGGTCTCCTTGACCTGATCAGAGCAGAGGAGCTTGTCCCAGGCACACCCCTAAGACGTACCAGCTGATTGTTTAACCATATTGAGCAAAATAGGCTTCCCTATCGTTTTTCACCTAGCTCAGATTTGATCAGAGATATAAAATAAAGAGAGACGTGAACACCCATTCTGGCTAAGTTTTTGAAGTGTCGTTTGCACGATGTTTGCCACGGGAAAAATGATCCTGCCGCTATCTTTGTACTTTATCTGCAGCTTTCAGTCCCTTTGCATACTTACACTCAGCATCACAGCTTCCAAGCATTCTCCTCTAATTAATCAAAAAGTCCGTCCTTTTGTTTCCTAGGTCACGGAGGAGGAACAGTACATTAAATAAAGACACTGGCTGAGGATGGAAGCTGGATTTCTCCCCAAGGAACCTAATAATAGTGCCTCGATGCAGGCCGAGTCAAAATTGATACGGTTTTATGTACACAGAGGCAAACAGTTGAGTGTGAAGAAAGTAAACATCACATAGCATTCAAACAGCGGTTTATCCAGCTCATTCTGTGTTTGTAAACACAGGAGCGTGTTGTGGTGGCTAAATTTATCCGAACGTAAAGAAACACGAACAAAGAGGCTGGTATTTGGTAGCTTCCATAGGCAACATTAGGACATCCTGCGTGAATTATTTAGAGGGCAGTTCATGATAACATGATGCAGATTAGAGTTGCCATTTCTGGAAAAATTAGGTCAGAATTATGGAGATAAGATGGAAAGAATTTCAGTAGCATTGTAGTATTTTCCTGACTTGAAGCCTGACTCACACGTCAAAGCTTTGTTTTATTGTATACCTTGTTTTGATCTATAGTCAAAACAGCCTTTACCCAGAGAAAATGAAAATAAACCAGCTGAGAAAGAAAGAATTACACTCAGCATTGACTAAAAATAAGTACAGCAAGCTTAATTTCGGAGAATAGTCTTTTCCTGTGAAACTTTTTGCAATTTGAGAAATGGCCATGCTGAACCCAGGAAGAAGCAGAGGAGGGAGATACGTTTTGGTTACAGCTCAGGAATGGAGTTTGCCCTTGATCTTGATCTGAGCTGGAATTTCAATCATACGTCAGGTGTATTTTCAGCCATGCTGGAAAGTGGTTGTCCTCTTCTGTACATGCTTCCCTTTATCCTTCTCAAATTCCATCCTGGATTAGAAGAACCTCTCACTTAAAAATGAGATAGATCACGGTCATGAAAGGTTCACTTTTCCAGGGAAGTGAGATTAGTTCTAGTTAGAAGAACAAGGGTCCTTCATATGCCTTTGCAGTCAGCACAATGTTTCCATTGGCTTCAGGTGGAATATTTTTTCACTCAGGTCGTTTATTACAAGTAAGAATGTACTTTTACAGTGCTCTGTGTTCGGTGCCATAAAACCCAGCACATACCATGCTTCTCTTTATTCACCAGGGACTCCAGCCGCAGTTACTGAATCTTTCTCTGCCATGGAGCTCACTTTGAGAAGGACCAAACCTGGTACTTGCACATGAGCCAGCCGTGAGATAAAACGCTTCATGTTCCCTTTTGCTTATTCAGTGAGACAAACAGACTCTTAAATTCTGGCTCATTAACGCAAACCAGGGTAAGCTGCAGTTTATGCTCCTCTGCCAGAAGGCAAATAATGGAGGTGGGGGCAGAAGCAGAGGTATGTCCCCTTCCACCCTGGGGCCCCTGAAAGCAGCTGGACAGCACGAAATGGCTTCTGCCACTCTTCCCAAAGCCTGCAAGCCCCTGCCATCGGGGCACCCTACCCTCCTTGTGCTCTTTGCATTGCCACTCAGGCTCAGCGCTGCGTGGGGCTCTTATTTCACTCTGCACGACTCTGGGGACCAGGCGTAACCCAAAAGGCCAGTGGGTGCCCATCAGCACACAAAGCTGCAGCGTGAGCCAGCAGCACATGTAGTTTAGTGGGAAGGAGAGGAGGCTGGAAGCCAGCTTTTGAGTCCAGGCACGAGCAGAGTAAACCCTAGAAGGAGCAGGTTTATTTTTAGGATGGTCTCTCAAGAATCTTTTAAACAGCTAGCCAAGAATTTGGGCTAATAAAGCCCACCCACAGCATCATTTAGTCCAGTCACCTACAAAATCCAAACAGCCAGCCTTAATAACAGCACAGGCACTGCTGCAATGCTCCTCCACTCCCAGAATTGATCCTCTCCTCGTGCTCTTTCCTGAAAGACAAAACAGGAGGAACTAGGATGGGATGCTGTCCCTTCCCTAGCAAGGACATCCCACACCACCTGCTTGCCTGTCACTTTGGCTGAGTGAGGGGCAGCGTCTCAACCACTTGCTTGTTTATTTTCCCTGCCAAAGGCAACCAGGGGCAGGGGAAGAAATGGAAAACCATGGAGCATTAGCGAGGTCTCTTCACTCCTGACAGAGGTCACCAATCCAGGCACATCCCCAGCAGTGAGTGCGAGTGATGCAGAGATCAAAGGGCAGCTCCAGGGGCCTCATCCTGCCCTGCAGAACCACAGGGGCTCCCAGTTCCATCCCACTGCCTGGGCAGAGAGCTCCTGTCAGGTCAGGGCTGGCAGCAATGCCATTTCCCCACTGAATTACTGCTCCAAAACACAGCACAACAGCAAGAAGAAAGCATGATATGGGCTTTATTCAGCCTTAGGATGTTTGGGTGTGAAAATGCTGCAAACAAATGAATATTGAAAAGAAATCCAGAACAATCTGAGAGATTTTCAGTGGTGGCTGCCAGGGCTTGTGCCATACTCCTTGTACTGTATTTCTTTGTAAAGGTTTGTTTTTTAAAAAAAACAAACCAATATATTTTTTCCATGGATTAACTCTTGTACTTTTTTCCCTATAGAATCAGAGATGATGAAATCTATTTATTTGCTTTAAGCGTCTTTCGAGGTATAACCACTTTATGCCAATGTTTGCAGATATGTAAAAATTTAACTATTGCTCTAGCTCTTTCCTGGACTTGGGCCCCACTGAAACTCCATTGAGGACTGGGCTGAAACTTATAGGATGGCATGGTAATAAGTAACATAACATTGCCTAGTCCAATGGAGCCCACAGAGCACCCAGTGTGTGTATTTTCTCCTCTAGTTCATCCATACCCAGATCTGTACTGCCCCTATTTTAATGGCACGGTAAAATCAACATTAGAATTTGTGTTACTGAGTGAAAAAGACATCAGCCGTGTGAGAAGGATAAATTAATTTGACCCATTTAAAGTTTGCCATGAAGTTTCCATGAGCGAGCTTGAAGCTAGAACAAGTGTTATCTGCTCACATCTGGCACCAAACTTCTGTCTGGCTTAACGTGACAGAAAAGCAATCAGGTGCACACACTTCACCCAGGTCAGCTTTGCACATGGGGCAATCTGCCTCCACGATCATGGAGCCAACAGCCTAAGGAAAACCAAGCCAATACAGTAATTAAAAATATTTATTTCTGAAGATATTTACCTTGATAGGCATAAAGCATTTCCCAATTTCGTACAGAAATACATAAAACACGCATAGACCAATATGGCCTACTCCAATGTGTATTCAACATGGTAAATATAATGAAGAACTTGTGTGAATATAAATATAAGATACAAAAAAATAAGCACATAAGATTCAACCTGTCAGCAAATTCAACAATGTGAACAAATTCACTGCTATAAACATTCACCCAATATTAGCCTTTTGACTTAATTCAAAACAACCCTTTGTCTCAATTCATTTCCACCAAACAAGGCCCTGAATAAACCTCGCAACAGCCTCTGGTACATCCCCACTTCAGTGCACTTTTGGTGGCACGTTAAGACACAACAACCTCTATTATTAGAACCTCAGTGAGCCAAATATCCTTGTTATGGGAAACCATAGTAGTGTCCTCTAACTTTTATTTTATGTTGAAGAGTCCTTCGGTATCCAAAGCCAAAGGACTTTCACTATGCAAACAACCAGAGCGTCCAACCCACATTCAGATAACTCTGGTTGTGCTAGGCTTCTGAAAAAGGCAAAGGGTTGCAGCTGATTAGTAAAGGCAATAACAAGGTGTAAAAATACTCTAGCAGGAGTGCAACAAACAGTGCGCGAGGTAGACGTGTATAGAAGCAGTAAGTCCTGATTAAACTAGCACTGTGGCTTTCATTTTTGCATTTTAATCAAAAGGTAGAGTTCTTCGCTTTGAAGTTTGTACACTTAGATCTCGCCTTCTGTCCTTGCTAAGCACATCTGTGAGGTCTTCCTTGCAAGATGCTTTTGATGTAGACCCTGAAAGCTGCTCAACCGATGGGTAAGTTTCCAGAAGCAATATTCAAATGCTTCCTTCAGACGAATGTCTTTTCATGTATGTTACTGTGGATTTCCCTTCAACGCATCCATCTGAATTCCAGCATGATGAAATCCTTTGTTTTTATACCTCCAAATGCAGGACCTCCTTAACATTTTGCTCCGCTGGGCAAACACTTGGACAGGGAGACCCTTCACCATCCTGGAATGTTGGAATCAAGAGAGAGTTTTGGTGATGCTTTCTCAGCAAGTGTTTTGGAGAAGGATTCAGGTGAACTGCCCACTAGGATGCTTTCAGGCTTTCCCAGATGCTCTGCCTTTTGTTCGCCCTGTTGTGTTTGAGCTTCCGCCCTTTCTGAAGCTCAGCCTTCAGCTTTGCGATGCTGAAGGCAGCTTTGATACTGTTACCAATGGCTTCCAGCCTGCAAAACCAAGAAATACACATTTATTGTTGTGATAATGAAGACGCATCTCCAGTGTGCAAACATTCAGTTTCTGATTAAATAAACCTCAGCTTAGATTTCTGCCATGGGATCCTGATAAGATGTTGATTGTTATACCTCTGTAAGAATTAGGCTGACTTAAGCCACTGGAAATATTGTATTAATAATTTCAATGCAAACATTAAAATAAGTTAAAATAGTCACTCAAATATAGATGCTCTAAACCTCTTTAAATAGCACGCGTCCAGTCAAGAGGTCTCCAGTGTTACTCTTTGTGGCTGTTTTGCTTCTTTTAGGTAAACCTGATCCTACTTCCAATGAATGGGTGCATTTTTCGAGTAAGTAAGCAAGCAAGCCCCCCTTTCAAAAAATTATTCAAGACTTCCAGGGCCTAAGTCTCACTCAAAATCATCAGGCTGCCTGCTCCCATAAATCCTGTTCTGCTTGTGAAAGTAGAACAAAAGAGTCTTCTTTAGTACAGGCAAACTTTTGTATGCCATACTTACACACGGGCTTTTGGCTGAGCACGGAATGCAAAGTGGAGGATGCTAGGAAGAGCTCAGCGCCCTTGTCCTCACAAGTTAAAAACCCAGTGCAGGAATCCCAAAAAGCCCTCAAGACATTCTCACTGATTCCTCTCTAACTCTCAAGCTGGAATCACCAGCTAAGCCCACGGTGACCTGAAGGCAGGTGAACTGTGCTCTCTATTGCTGCTCCGAGGAACTACAACAGGATGAGAAGAAACTCACCGCTTCATTTTCTTGCTGTCAACAAGCTGCCGGTTCATGCATTTGGGTCCAGTGCACTTGCCGGCTTTGATGTGGTGACGTGAGGTTTTCTCCACTGTGGACTGAGCCCTGTTAAAAGTGAAAAGGTGCTGCTGTTAAAAAAAAAAACCAAAACCAAGTCTGCAGTCCACAAGGTGAGGCATCTCATCAACCACTTCTCAAGGCATGTAATAAGCAATCTTTCTGGGCCAAACCAGAGTATGTATCAGAGCAGCATGAGCGCTGTGAGGTAGGAGGCAAGGCTTTGGGGAGATTATTCACTCAGCAAGTTTGTAAATGCACCACGATCCATCCCTTTTGCATGCCCTGCCTTTTAAAAGTAGCAACAAGAGACGCACCAGAGATCCTTTCCTGTCTGGCAGAAGTTCAGACATTTCTTGTCCTTCTGGTTGGCACATCGGCATCTGCTCTTAGGTTCAGTGAGCATCTCTGGCTCCATGTCCTTCAGTGATCTTCTGGATCGAGAAGGGCCTCCGAGACCATAAGGAACAGTCTTCCTACAATCAAAGAGAGAGCATGAAAGTTATTCAAATAAGTCTGTGGCTTCAAAGCACTGTGGGGTATTTTGGGCAATCTGATCAATGGAATTGATTGCACGAGTAAAAGCTGTGGGATTGGGAATGCCTCATTAGTCACAGTTTCTATGCAAATGCTTCTGATGATCCTGCAACATATTCATTAGCATGGCTACTGACAAGGATAATGACCTTTTAATTGTGCTTTCATAAGGCTGCTGTGTTTCCCTGTGCCATAGAAACCAATAAAACCTCATCTCTTTGAACTTTGGCAACTGCCAACACTGAAAGAAGCAATAAAAGAGAGGAACAGATCCTCTGTGCTCAGAGGAACCCCAGCAGCAGAACAAATCCCCAGTCAGTATTTGCAGCATTAAGTTGAGCGTTGGTTCACTACTTTTCGGGGAGAAGAGAGTAGAAATGGGTGCTGTGCATAATCCTAGTAACACGTGGGATGCATTAATTTGCAGCAGAGAGCAGCAAAAGGCAGCGAGGAGCCCCCCTGGTGTCAAAGCAGACCTTCCAGCCTCCTAACTTGTCAGAAAGAAAAGCAGTCAAATTCAGGCTGGCAAGATCACGCCTTTGGCACTTTGTCTGCTTCTGATTCATACTGAAAAGTATCCTGCAGCCTTTGCTGAGCAGCACCCAAAGGAAATACTCCTGCCCAGATTTTAGGAAGGCAGGTGTGTTGGGGCTATTAGGACCTATCTGCTCAATCTAGGTGGTCAAATCCTGCGTGCTTTCTCCCGGTGAGCAGTGTCGTTGCTAAACTGCAGAGAAGTGGGAGTAGGGGGGGAAAGCAATAAGAGAAACTGTACACAGGACTATTCCTCACTCCCCTTCCCATTTCTGCAGGGGCTTTGTGCTTCTTAACTTTTCCCTTCACACCCCGCCTCCCTCCCCTCTTTCCTAACCAAAGGGGAGCCCAGCGCCGGGGATTCACTCACTCGGGGGTGTTGATCCAGATGATGTCGAGGTGGCAGAAGTAGACGCACTCCTCGTCCAGCAGCGAGGAGCAGGAGCATCGCCGGGCTCTGCGGTGCTCGGCGGCGGCGGGGGAGGGTGCGGCATCCACCTCTGCTCCGGGTGCTGCGGGACGGAGCGCAGGGCTCAGCACCCACAAGGCAAGGCAAGGCAACCGCGCATCCCCTCCCGCAGCATCCCTCGGGCATCCCCCGGGCATCCCTCGGGCATCCCCCGGGCATCCCCCGGGCATCCCTCCCCGCAGGACGGCACGGAGCCCGGCTGCGACCCCGCAGGGGACAGCGGCAGAGGACCGGCACCTACCTGCCGGCAGCAACCCCGGGCAGAGCACGAACAGCAGCGACACGATCATCTGGGAATAATCCATAGCAGGCGGCGGAGCGCGCACGGGGCAAAAAAAAAACCCGCAGTGTGTTAAAA